>VMDO01022057.1:0-34224 GCA_007922755.1 Pedetes capensis
TATAATAGTTAGTTTTAATTAAATTTAATGGTATTTCTATATCTGGTTTGTTTTTTTGTGTTATTGCTATTATAGTATATTTTATCCTATCTGAGTCATTGCTGTTTTTGTGTTGTTGCTGTTATAGTATATTTTCTCCTATCTGAGTGGTACTAGGGATTAAGCCCTCAGGAGAACACTGTTCACTACTAAGACTCTCCAAATGAAAAAAGAAGCAATATCCATCCCAATTTATATGCAAATCAAAATTTAGAAGCATAAGAGATATGAAAAAGTAAAACAGCATGACTCCTCTAAAATTTCACACTACTTCCATAACTGAATCCAAAGATATTGAAATGATTATAAAAGCAGATAAAAAATTCCAAAGTCTTGTTTTAAAAATTATCAATGAACTCAATGAGGATTCAAATAAGCAGGCAAATGAATTAAAATAATCAATTCAAGATGTTGGTGAGAGAAAGTCAACACCTTGAGTGAGAAATTCAACAACCTGGTCAAGAAATTCCAAAATGAGATAGAGATTCAGGAGAGATGGGGGTAGAATATTGGAAATGAAAACCTCAAAAAAATCTAATAAAACCCAATGTGAATCATCACCAATAGATTATATCAGGCAGAAGAAATAGTACCAGCAACTGAAGACAAGTTTGACGAATTATTACTTTCAGGCAGCAATAATGAAAAACAAAGCAATTGTTGTTGTTGTTAGATGCTGTCCAATTGGGCCCATATTATAGTGATCCTATGTACAACAGAACAAAACACTTCTCTGCTATTCATATATATATGAATATATATATAGTATATATATAGCATATATACATATATATGCTATATATATACTATACTATATATACTATACTATATATAATACTATACTATATATGCTATATATATATATATATATATAGTAGGTACTGGGGGTTGAACCCAGGGCCTTGCGCTTGCATGCTCTGCAAGTGCTGGACCACTGAGCTGCACCCCCAGCCCATTTTTTTACTTTTTGAGACAGGGTCTTGCTAAATTATGCAGACTGCCTCTCGTCTCGAACTTGTGATCCTCCTCCCTTGGCCTCTCAAGCCTCTGGGATTACAGGTATGTGCCATCGCGTTTGGCTAGTTTTGTTTTTATTTTTATTTTTTGAAGAAAATCATCTTATTCCAATTAACGCACAAACAATTACATCACACAGTTGGATTAAGGAGGCCATACAAACATCTCTCCAGCCCCAAATTTATCCCATTTCAGTGAATTTTATGTGGTTAGAATACCCTCTTCCATCCCTGAGGCAATGAAGCTACAAATGATGAGAGGATTAATTTATGGTTTTACACTTTACACTTTCACTATGAATTACCTTTTTATGTTAAAGTAACTTGGTCAGAGCCAACATCTTTCCATTTGTTCAATTTGAACTTCTTGATTTGATTAATCCATTTGCAATTCTACACTCTTTCAGCACCCTGTTGAAACCCTCACAGAGTTTCACATCACTATTCTCCAAAACCTGTTTTATCTCATAAAGCAAGGGCTACCAAATGGCTGCTGCTGGGCTCCCTGAGCCTCCTGGTAAGTAACAAAAGGCTTCATGGGTTTAGCACTCCCACCTCCAGTGAAGCCTCCAGTGATGGCATGATCTAGCATGTGCCCCACAGCACTGCCCACAGCTACACTCATTGCAGTTATCATCTGGGCCACAAGGTGAAACAGAAGATGAGTTTACTGCAGAGGGAGAGGCTGCTGCTGGCAGCTGAGCTGTGATGCTGGCCTGGACACAGCTCTCATCTGAGGGGCCCAGCTGGCCAGGGAGGCCACGGGCAAAGTGTGACTTCAGCTTCCACACAGGATCCTAATTGTGAGGTGGCACTGCATCTACAAATGCAAAACTTCAAAGAACCCAGTGGCTTCAGCAGAGGACAGCAGAAGATTGTATTTGTAGGATTTTCAGTGGCTGTTCTGGAGTGGGCTGCCAGATTATGACTACAAAATTCAAGACCTCTTGGGTACAATTAAGAGATCAAACCTACAAATCTGTGGTTTAGAAATGGGAACTGAAATATAGACTAATGGCATAGAAAACTTATTCAGTGAAATTATAGCAGAAAATTTCCCAAGTCTAAGGAAAGAAATGAACATCCAAGTATATCAGGCATATAGAACCCAGATAGACATGACCAAAAAAGAATCTCTCCGTGTCATATTATAGTTAAGCTATCCAGAGCCCAGAACAAAGAAAGAATACTGAAAATTGCATGAAGCAAGTGTCAAGTTATTTACAAAGTCAAATTTATCAGAATAAAGAGATTCCTCAGCAGAAACCCTGATGTCCAGGAGAGCATGAATGAATTTATTTCAAGGCCTGGAACAAAATAACTCCCATATAAAACTACTATATCTAGAAAAAATATCCTTTAAAACTGAAGGAGAAATAAAGACATCCCATAACAAGCATAAACTAAAGACATTCATGGCCACTAAACCAACATTGCAGCAGAAAATTAAAGAAATACTACCTAAAGAAGAGGAAGAAAAATGTACACAAGCACAGGAGTTTACAAAGAATAATGCTCATTAGAGTAGTAGATAATCAAATGAGAATTAGAAAAGAATTAAACATTATTAATTCAGTCAACCAGAAAACCTCTAGGATGAAGAAGGGAGCAGGTACTGCATATTTCTCAATAATAATCCTAAATGTAAAATTAAAACATTAAAAGCTGAATGAATCAAAAAACAATATCCAATTCTTTTCTCTCTATGAGAAACTCACTTCATTGTAAAGATACGTACAGATTGCAAGTGAAAGGACAGAAAAGGATATTCAAAAAAATGGCATCTATAAGCAAGAAGGAGTAGCTAAATTTGTATCTGACAAGACATAACTTTTAACCAAAATTAGTCAGAAGGGATAAAGTAGGTCATTATATATCAATAATCCATCAAGAACATGTAACTACTATAATGTATATGTAACAAATGTTGGTGTAACCTATTTCATAAAATGAACACTACTGAACATAAAGGAGAATATAGTCTAGATGGAATAATAATGAGTGACTTTAATGCTATTCTTATTGATAAATCATTCAGACAAAAAAGTCAACAAATAAACTTCAGAGTTAAACTGAATCATAGATCTAATGGGCATAACAGGGATCTACACAATACTTCTTCCAGCAAGTGTGCAATACACATTCTTCTCAGCAGCCCAAGGAACTTTTTCCAAAATAGATCAAACAGGAGTACCTAAATCAAGGTCTAATCAATACAAAAAATTGAAATAATGTTTGTGTCTTATCATATCAGAATGGAATAAAATTAGAAATCAATAGTAACAGAAATAACAGAATATATACAAACACATGGAAATTGAACAACATAATTTTAAATGATGAGTTGCATCCAAGGGATGAGAAGATGGTACTTTATATGCAAATCAATAAATATATACAGAACAGAAACAGAAACAAGGACAAAAATTACAAGATCATCTCAATAGATACAGAAAAAGCCTTTAACAAACCACAATATCCCTTCACGTTAAAGGCTCTGAAGAAACCAAGAATATAAGGATTACAATTCAACATCTTAAAAGCTATAAATGATAAACCTATAACTAAAATCACACTGAACTGAGAAAATCTGAAAGTATTTCTTCTAAAATTAGGAAGGAGATAAAGGTATCCACTCTCGTCATTCCAATTCAACATGGTACCTGAATTCTTTGCAAATGCAATAAGGCAAGAAAAAGAAATAAAAGGAATATAATTAGGAAATGAAAAACTCAAATTAACCCTATTTGCAGGCAGCATGATCCTGCATTTAAAAGGCCCTATAGACTCCACCAGAAAACTTTTAGCTATTATAAACACTTAGAGCAATGTAACAGGATATAAAATCAACATACAAGAATCAGTAGCTTTTCTATATATCAACAATGAACATGCTGAGAAAGAAATCAGGAAAATAATCCCATTCACAACCACTTTAAAAAATACCTAGGAATAAACCTAAGCAAGGAAGTGAAAGACCTTTATAATGAAAACAATAAATCAATGAAGAAAGAAAGTAAAAAAGACATTAGAACATAGAAAGGCCTTCTATGTTCATAGATTGGCAGAATTAATATTGTGCAAAATAATATTTTACTCAAAGAAATCTATAGATATAATAAAATACCACCAAAATTCCAACAACATTCCCCAGAGAAGAGTAGTAGAAAAAATTCTAAAATTCATATGGAATCATAAAGACCCTGAATATTCAAAGCAATCCTGAGCAAAAGGAGTAATGTTGGAGATAAAAGAATACCTGATTTCAAGTTATATTCCAAACCTGTGGTGAGGAAATTAGCATGACACAGGGACAAAAACAGACATATAGACCAGTAGAATAGAATATAGGACCCAGAAATATACTCACACAGTTATGGCCAAAGTGTACCCAAAACATACAGTGTAGAAATGACAACCTCTTCAAGAAATGGTGCCGAGAAAACTGAATATCTATACGTAGAAGAATGAAACTAGATCCCTAGCTCTCATCATATATAAAATCAACTCAAAATGGATCAAATACATTAACATAAGACCTGAAACTTTGAAAACACTAGAGGAAAACAAAGGGAAACACTTCAAGGTATAGGCAATGGCTTTCTGAATAGGACTCCAATAGCTCAGGAAGTGATACCAGGACTGACAAATGGGATTGGATCAAATTAAAAAGCTTCTGCCCAGCAAAGAAAATGATTAATACAGTGAAGAGATGGCTTGCAGAATGGGAGAAAATCTTTGCAGCTACCCTTCTGATAGGAGATTAATAGATAGAATATGTGAAGAATTCAAAATATTAAACAGTAAAGGAATGAATAACATAAACAATAAATAGGAAAATGAAGTTAGTTCTCAAGTACAAATGGCCAATAAGCATATGCAAAAAAAGTTCAACACTATTAGCCATCAATAAAATGCAAATTAAAAGTACACTGAGATTGCACCTTATCCCATTCAGAACGCCTATCATCTAGAAAACAAATAATAGCCAGGTATGGTGGTGCACACATGTAATCCCAGTGACTAGAGAGGCCGAGGCAGGAAGATCATAGGTTTAGGGTCAGAGGCAACCTGCATAACTTAGTGAGACACTGTCTGAATTTAAAAAATAAAAAAGGGGGCTGGGAATGCAGCTCCGTGGCAGAGTACTTGCAATCCATGTGCAAAGCACTGGGTTCAGCTTCTCAGTACCACAAAAAATAAAAAAAAAAGAATGAAAAAAGAAAAGAAGAGAAAAGAAAGAAAGAAAGAAAGAAAGAAAGAAAGAAAGGTTAGGAAGGAAGAAAGGAAGAAAGGAAGAAAGAAAGAAAGAAAAACAATAATATATGCTGGTGAAGATGTGGGAAAAAGGAATTTTATTCACTGTTGGTGTGGATGAACATTATTAGTACACTCACTATGAAAATTAATATTGTGTTTCTTCAATAAAATTAAAAAGTAGAACTACCATATGATCCAACTGTACCACTCTTGGGCATATACCAGAAGGAAGCAGAGTCAGCATATAATAGAGATGCTTTACATCCATAGCTATTGCAGCAGTATTCAAAATAGACAAGTTATGGAATCAGCCTAGGAACCTATCAATGGATGCGTGGACAGAGAAAAGGGGATATATATATATATATATATATAACTAATATATATAACTATATATGTAACTAATATATATAACTAATATATAGTTATGTATATATATATATACATAACTAATATATATACAATGGAATATTATTCAATCAGAAAGAAAAGTAAAATTATGTAATTTGTAGGACAATAGATGTAGCTGGAGATCATTATGTTAAACAGAATAAGCCAGACTCAGAAAGACAAATATGACCTATTGCCTCCTGCATATGGAATCTAGACATTTAAAAACCCATGAAATTAAAAGTGGTCCTATTTTGCATGCCACAGCAGGAGGGAGAGGAGAACAAGACAGAATTATAGCAGTGAATATGATTGACAACAATGTAAATGTGTGGAAATGCTATAATAAAACCCATTACTTTGTACAAATAATATAGACTAATAAAAAAGTTAGAAAATGTACTTTCTAAATTTTACATCACTGTGACACTTATTTCTAAATTTAAAGTCATCTTTTGGAGATTTGGTCCATTTCTCAGGATATCTCCCGTGCATACATGATTTATACATGTTACCAATATTCTATCTATTTTTCTCTTAATTTGTCTTGTGTTACTGTGGTATGTCCCCACTAAGAACTATGAAAATTGGAGAGAAAATTAGGTTTTCCTCTTCTACATTGCCGTGCACATAAAAGATAATAATTTTCTGGCGCTTACTTCATATATTTTTTGCTTTGCAGTAACATAGAGGTAGCTACATACACAATGGAATAAAAGTTCAGAATGGTTTGAAATAAATATTGCTGTCTTCAGAGCTCATCAGGTTGAGAAGGTATGCTTTATTTATGTTAATATTCATGTCAATGAAATTTTTTTTGTGGTACTGGGGCTTGAACTCAGGGGTTTGCACTTGCATGCTTTGCAAGTGCTGTACCACTGAGCTGCACCCCCAGCCCTTTTTTTTTTTTTTTTTTTTATTACTTTTTGAGACAGGGTCTCAATAAATTATTCAGACTGCCTCTGGTCTCGAACTTGCAATCTTCCTGCCTCTGCCTCCGGAGTCACTGGGATTACAAGTGTGCACACTGTGCCTGGTCCATGTCAACATGCTACATTTAGTTGCTGACCCTGCCGATAGGGTATTTGGAAGATGGTATTCATGTAAAGCATGAAATAAAAGTACTCAAGTCTTGATTTAAAAGGTATGAAGGAAAGAGTTGAAATACACTCAAAATTATAAGGTGGGACATTTATATGTGATGAGGTACTGTAAAGAAAATTAACACTTTTACAAGATTTTCCCATGTAAACATACACATTTACATTCTCTCTCTCTCCTTCTTTCCCTCTCTCAATCACACACACACACACACACACACACACACACACACACACACACACACACACACCATATATAACCATATATATCTAAACTAAGGGAACTAAGGGAAGATAATGCATAATCCCCAACCCCTACCCCAAGTTAAGTCATCATAATATAGCAAAAAAATTATTTATTAAAATGACTGTGACATAAGTTTTGTCAGATCATTTTACAGATATCATGAAATAACCTTCACAATATCACTATTGTCTATGCATTATAATCCACATTTGTTGGAAAATCGTATGGAGACACAGAAAGTGAAATGCCTTACCATGTAATGCTAAAACACCAAGTATGATTTAGAACTCAGATATGATTAACACTCAAGTTTATTTTCTACCATCCTGCTTTCTGATAAACATAGTGGGACTAGTACATTTTAAATGGACAGCATTGAAGAAAGTTTGAAAATCTCCTATACATTTTACTTATAGATCCTTTTTCATCAGCAGCACTTAGTATTTATGTTCTGGTTTTCCTTTTTTAGATCTAAGTTACTCACAGATGTGGAGAGGTGAAAGATGGTAAAGAAAACAAATATGATTTGAAATATATTTATGGAACATTTTATATAGACAAAGTATGTTCTTAAAGATCCCCTGGGATAAATAATAAAGGTGATATAAAGGAAAACACTTCAGTTTTCTCACTTCCTCACTATAGATAGCTTGTTATGATTTTGTTGTTTCTTTTATACAACTTTGTTCATTGTAATGCACTTTTACGTTACAAGTTATGTTCAAATGACCAATGAAATGGAACAATTTTCAAATTAATTCTAGTGGCTAATTCTGAGCCAAAACCACTGAGACCAGGCTTTGTTTCTCATTTTTGTTATTTGTACACCAGTTTTACTCTGAGTTTGACTAATTACCTTAATTCTTTACATAATTGATGTAGTTTAGGGGATGCATTATAATGCCAAAATTCATCGTGAATCAAAACATTGCTCTTTAGGGCTGAACTGCCCATACAAGCCCATTTAATCAGAAGGAATCTCAAAGAAAGAAAAGTAATGCTCTGATTTGCTCAGTCAAATGAAACCTGCAGGGTTTCTCTGTCAGCACACAAAAGCTTTCTTAACTAAAGAAACTTCTGGAACTTCTGGTACATCAACGAGTTCTCAACAAATGTCATAATGGACAAACAGACATAAGTCAGAAACATGTAGCTTCTACTTGCTTGAAATGTACTATTTTCTATGGAAAGAGAGGAGTACTTTCTTTAATTTGGATATGCTTTAATTTGTCTGTGCTTCTCACCTACAGTGGACATTGGGAACCTTTCACACAGGCTTACTAAGCTTCAGAAAGTAAGCTAGATAGAGAACAGTATATATATCAAATCTGAAACAAGATAGTTTAGATGAGGCAAGAGGTTTAAACTATATTTTCTTACAGCAATCTAAGATTCAGAATTGTGAAATATTTACCCTGTCTTTTTTGCAATGGTGAGTAAGCTGAAATGCTATTGTTGTTGGTAGATGCCATTGAGTGGGGTCTGACTTATAGTGACCCTATGTACAACAGAATGAAACACTCCCTGATTCTTTGCCAGGTACACAATCTTACTTATGTTTAAGCCCGTTGTTGAAGACACTGTGTCAGCCCATCTAGTTGAGGGTTTCCATTTTTTACAATGATGTGCCACTCTCTCAAACATGATTTCTATCTCCAGGGATTGGTCCCTCCTGACTACATGTCCAAATTATATAAGACACAGTCTAGCCATCCTTCTTTTCCAAGGAGCACTCTGGTTGAGCTTCATCTAGAACAGATCTGTTATTTCCTCTGGCAGTCCATGGTATACTCAATATAGTTTCCGGCACCATAATTCAAAAGGATCAATTCTTCTTACGTCCCTTATTCAATGTTGCTTCACAACCATATAAGGCAATGGAAAATAGCAAGGCATGAATCAGGTGTACCTTTTACTTCAATGTGACATCTTTATATTTCAATACTTTAAGAAGTGTTTTGCAACAGCTACTCCCAGTGCAATGCATCTTTTGATTTCTTGACTGCTGCTTGCATGGGTGTTGATTGTAGAACTAAATAAAGCAAAATTTTGGGCAACCTCAATCATTTTTTCCTTTTGTGATGAAGCTAAGTATTGACCAAGTTTTAAGGATGTTTGTTTTGTTGATGATGAGGTGTAATCTATTCTTTGGTCTTCATCAGTAAATGTTTGAAATCCTCTTCACTTTCAATAAGCAGAGGTATGTCATATGCATAATGGAGATTGTTAATGAGTCTTTCTCCGATCATGATGGAGAGTTCTTCTTCATAAAGTCCAGCTTCTCAGATTATTTGCTCAGCATAGAAATTGAAGAGATGTGATAAAAGGATGCAGCCCTGATGCACACCTTTCTTGACTTTACACCAAGCAGTGTTTCCTTGTCCTGTTTAAATAACTTCCCTCTGATCCTTGTGCAAATTCATCCTGAGTACAATTTGGTGCTTCGGTATTACCATTTTTCACAGAGTCATTCATAATTTGTTATAATCTGCACAGTTAGATACCTTTGTATAGTCAATAAAGCATAGATAGAAATCTTTTTGGTATTCTCTGATTTTGATTAATATCCATCTGACATCATCAATGATTTCCATGGGTCTATCCCATCTTCTGAATACAACTTGACTTTCTGGCAGAGCTCTATCATACTGCTGCTGTCACTTTTGAGTGATCTTCAGCAAGATTTTGCTTGTGCATGGTATCAATTATATCACTGGATATTTTTCACATTTGGTTGGATCCCCTCTCTTGGGAATAGGCACAAATATGGATCTCTCCAGTTGGCCAGGAAGCTGTTTTCCAAATCTCTTGGCGTAAACACCATAGCACCTCCAGTGCTCCATCTGTTGTTGAAACATCTCTACTGGTATTCCATCAATTCCTGGAACCTTGTGTTTTGCTAATTCCTTCAAGGCAGCTTCCATTTCATCCTTCAATACCATTGGTTCCTGATCATATGCAACTTCTCAAAATGGTTGGTTGTCCACCAATTCTTTTTGGTATAATGACTCTGTGTATTGCTTCTATCTTCTTTTGATATTTCCTGCATCATTTAATATTTTCGCTGTAAAACCCTTCAGTATTGTCACTCAAGGCTTGATTTTTTTCTTCAAGTCCTTAAACTTCTTTTTCGTTTTCTATCTTCAGCTCTTTGCACTTGTCTTTAAAATAGTTGATTTTTGTCTTCTTGAGCTGTCCTTTGAAATCTTCTATTTAGTTCCTTAACTTCATCATGTCTTCCTTTTGCTTTAGCAGCTTAATGTTCAGGGCAAGTTTCAGAGTCTCTTTTGACATATAATTTGGTCTTTTCTTTTTTCCTCTTTTTAAAAGAACTTTCTGCTTTCCTCATGAATGATGTATTTGATGCCATGCCACAGCTCATCTGGTCTTCTTGAGGTGTCTCTGAACTCAGGTAGGATAGACTTAAGGTTATACCTTTGCTCTTGTATACTTGTTCTAATTTTCTTCAGTTTCAGTTTTGAACCTACATATAAGCAGTTGATTGTCTTATCCACAATCAGCTCCTGGTCTTGTTCTCACATTTGACATTGAGCTTTTACACCATTTTTTTCCACAAATGAAATCAACTTGGTTCTTGTATGTTCCATCTGGTGAATTCTATGTGTATAGTCACTGTTTATGTTGGTGAAAAAATGTATGTGCAATGAAAGTCATTGGTCTGACAAAATTCTATCATGTGATCATCAGCATCTTTTCTGTCACCATGGCCATATTTTCCAACTACTGAGACTTCTTCTTTGATCCAAGTTTTGTATTATAGTCCCCAATAATTATCAGTACCTCCTGATTTCATGTTCAATCTATTTCAGATTGCAGAAGCTGGTAAAAATCATCCATATCTTTATTTGTGGCCTTAGTGGTGAGTGTGTAAAATTTAGTGTCAGTATATTAACTGGTCTTTCATGTAGGTGTGTGGATATCATTCTATTACTAACAGTATTGTACTTCAGGACAGATCTTGAGATATCTTTTTTGGTGATAAATGCCAACCAATTTCTCTGTAGTCTGTCATTCCCAGCATAGCAGACCATACGATTATCTGATTTAAAATGACCCATGCCCATCCATTTTAGCTCACTGATATGTAGAACGTTGATATTTATGCACTCTATTTCCCTTTTGATGATTTCCAATTATCCTAGATTCATATTATGTACAATTCATGTTCCATTTATTAGTGGATGTTTACAGTTGTTCCTCCTAATTTTGAGTCATGCCACATCAGCAAATGGAAGTCCCTGGGGCTTTACTCCATTTCTGTCATTAAGGTCAACTCTACTTTAAATAGGCACCTCTTCTCCTATAGTCTTTTGATTGCTTTTCAACTAGGGTGGGGGATCATTTTCCAGTAGTATTTCTGACAGTGTTTCTCTTCAAACTGAGATGAATAGGTCTAAATGTTATCTTTTATTTTCAAGCTTGTGTCTAAGTTAGTCATTTATATTAATGTCAAAAACGATATTTGTCAGCTATTTCCGGGTTTCACATCATTGATTTTAAAAAAATGACTAAATCAGATACTCATGCATAAATGTTAGTACTAATCACAATATTAAAAAGAAATAAAATATTCAGCAGTGTATTAGTGAGTAAGCACAGTATGATGTATTAATACTATGAAATATTATTTATCTATGGGAAATAATAGGAGAAAAACCCAACAACACACTCCCAAAAGTCAATCTGCCATTGAAAACCTTATGGACAGCAGAGAAGCACTGGCAATAGTGTTTTGCCTGTTGTACATGGGGTTGCTATGAGTCAGATACTGACAACAACAGAGCATGGGAAATAATGAAGTACTGATAGATGCTATAGTATGAACAAACTTCTAAAACATTATGATAAGTTAATGAAGCCAGAAATAAAAGGTCACATATTGTATGCTTTCACTTTTCTGTAATATCCAGAATAGTTAAATTCTTAACAAAATAAAGCAGACTGGTCTTGGCTATGTGTTGGGGAGAGGGAGGAATGAAGAGTGACTAGTAGTGTGAGAGTTCTTTTGGGTTGGTGAAAATGTTTTGGATCTAGAAAGTCGTGATGTTTGCACCGACTTTTTGAATACACTACATACCACTGAATATACTACAAACCACTTTGCAGTGGTTTATTTTATATTATGTGAATTTTGAATCAATTTTTAGAAAAACAATCATACATAATCCTCTAAAAGATATGCTCATAACAACAATAACAACTAAAGACATACTCACACATATACTCCTCTTGGCTTACTTTATTATAATGGTACTTAATTAGCTACAAACATAAAACTTGGTATGCATATTTCTACGCAACTATAAAACCAAAGTAAATTTACAAATAAAGTACTAAGAAGCTTTCCAAAACTAATAAAATAAAAATTAATCACATAATTTAATGTGGCAGATAATGTGCTGAAACTAAATTGTCCCTCCAATGTGAATAGGATATTTACTGTGGTTCAGGTTCTAGTGTATGCCTCATTATACTACCACTGTGCACACTGAGATGAATTGATCTTCCAACTATGTTCTGTTTTGCTTTGTTTTAAAGTATTGGAGAACTCCATTTGTACAGCATGGCATATTATCAAATGGCCTACCAGTCAGAGGCATATTTGTGGAAAACAAACCAATATATAGCAAATGAAGAAACCCTATGATTTCCAAATGTGAAAAATGTGGAAATATAAAGAGAATTCTATCAATAATTGCTCTGGAAACACAGATAAAAACACCACAATTTGAGGCTACACAGATTTGTGGCTTCCCTAATTATAAGGTAGTCATTCCAAACTATAAATTTTGATTTCTATATGCATAGAATTTCTTGTTAATTTGATTAAAATAAAACTTGTTATGTTCATTGACCTGTCTCACCTGATTGGAAGAACTTATTTTAATTTTTTATTAGTGTTTTCCATACCTCTCTATCTCTAAACTGGGTAAGAGAACAAGCTTTATAAAGGGGAAAACAATTTGGATTTGAAGAAGTCCAGCTCATCTTCCTTTTTAAATTGAAGTAATCATCACATACAGTCGATCCAGGTGAGCCTTTTGAAGCCTTGGCATTTAATTCTTCTATACCATGACATCCACACTATATTGGCCACAGAAACAGTCACAGGGACTTGAGGTATAGAAGGACTGGCTGCTTATCACCATTCTTCCATATGGCCTTTTCTCTTGAGACCCACTAAGCTGGAATGATATACTTTCCATTACTTGTAGAACTTCAAAGTAGTATCTCATACTTAATCTTAGAGAACTTTGTCCTTGCTTTCACAATCATAAAACAAGAAGGAAGCTTATAGAAAGAAAAATCATGTATGCATGTAAAGAAAGAAGAAATGATAAAGCTACAAGGAACATGATAAAATTTCAATATTAGGATAAACTAGGTAAAGAGTATATGGTGATTCTTCATGCTGTTTTGCAAATTCTGTAAATATAAAATTATTTCAAACTAGAACGTTACAAAGAAAATTTATTTTTCCTTAAAGAAGAGAAAGAGTTCAATATAATACTAAACACTTGGAAGTTATGTTCACCAGGATTTTATGTTAATGAACTGCAAGGTAATTAAAAGAAACAAAATTTGTAATTGCCAATCTCAAGTGAGTTGTAAATTAAATTGAGATGGGGATATAATTCTCTGTGTATCTGAAATAGTAAGTATTATGAATTTATTGAGTATGTGCTAACTAATATTTATTTCTCTCCCATCTCTACTCACTACAATGTCTGACTGCCTTTCCAATTTATTTATTTTGATACTAGTGCAATCCATTAAAACTGCATGGCTCTCTATGACACTTTCACAGACAGATTTGCACATAGGTGTTGATTTTCTACACCAATATAGAAGGAAGGGAATTGGGATAGGCAGGGGAAAAAGATAAGTCATACTAAAGGATCAATTGGGATAAAGTTCTCATTCTGGGAGGGCCATTGTGAGTTGATCTGAAGATGAATAGGCTAGATTTTTATACCTCACTTCAACTAGACTCTGGATGTGGGCTTCTCAATAACTTTGGATAAGATTACTCCTCTCAACTAAGGGCAGTCCTGGAGAAAGACAAAGCAGAAAATTGCCATCTGTTATCACTCCGACCACCTGAGGACATAGCCTGGCAGGTTGAAATCTTGGCATGGGATATATATCTCCTGCATCTTTAGCTCTCAAATGTAAGCATCTTGAAGTCAGGGATAAATGATATACCTCACATGCCCAAGGGGCACTCAGGTACAGTGGTATCTCAGCACTCAACAACAATCTGTTCCACAAGGCCGGTCGAGTGCCTACCAGCCTGAGTGAGGAGCACATTTTTTTCCTATGGGAAATAATGTGCATATACTGATTGATTTCAGCACCATACTGAATGGCTAATTATGGCTCAGGTATGCCACTCATGTATTTAGTAAGAAGTTCTGTTATAAATTCAATTCAATTATTGTTCTTACTATTTTCCTATTTTCTTTACTCTTTACCTTTGCACTAGAAAGTCTCAAGCGAAAAAGAATAAAAAAGAAAGAAAAACCACGAAATTATGGACACATGATCAGGATAGATCTTTACTGGTTGAAATCAATGTACAAAGTGAGGCTTTTCCACTTGGTTTCACTCAGGAGTGTCACAGATAAGCGTGGCATCTCATACAGGTTTTAATTTGGTGGCCAAGTGCCAAATACGTGGCAAAGTATTGAACCAGAATTCTCTCAAAAATATTGATTGAAGAGTGAAATGTGCAAGCACAGAGTATTTTGAATGCCAAGGTACCATTTCAGTTGCTTTGGAATTAGTGTAGGAAAAGGAATTTGGAGGAAACTGGATTTGAACTTCCTATGGGAAGACCATATGTAAAGATGCAGTGGACTGTAGGGAATAAAAGACATGGAGAAATCGCTGGCTATAAGACTGTATCTGTGACTTTTCTATTCATCACTGTGACAAAATACCTAATGCTAATCACCTAAGGGAGGAAGTACTCATTTTGGCTCATGGTTTCAGAGTTCAGCCCATCATAGCAAGGAGGGTGTGGCAGAGCAGAGCAGTTCACACTGTGTCTTTTAGGCAACTGTAAATCCATTCGAGGTGACAAGGAAGATTAACCATTACAAAGACTTATGTGAATTTGTGCATGGTGTATTTGCCCTTGAGAGCCAAACAGTAATAATATGATAAATGTTAGAAAAAAGTGGGTTATTTCTCAATGAAAGTTTAATAGTAAGAAAAGGGTATTTGAGGAGTTTTATTATCTTATTTTACTTATTTTTCATTTTTGTCATATTGAGGGTTTGAACCCAGAGCCTCACATATACTTTTCGCAAGTGCTTTGCAACTTTCACTTTTTATTTTGAATCAGGGACTCATTAAATTATTCAGGCTCCCTCAGGCCTAGAACTTGTGATCCTCCTGCCTCAGCCTCCCAAGCTACTAGGATTACATAAACACACCACTGTGCCCAGCTCTGAGATTTATTTTTAAAAGGGAACATATGTGGAATGATTATGGCCTAAAGGATTAGTTAATAAAGCACCAGAAGTAACCTCAACATAATCGAATAGGTTTTCATGACAGTGACAGTAAAGAATGCAGAAAGTGGTAGAGTCAAGTATGTACTGACTAGTGAATATCAAAGACAAAAGAGAAATGCAGGTCAGAGACCACCCAGCCTTCCCCATATGAAGCATGGAGAATGATACAGTTGATAGGAGCTAGAAGTGAGAAAATTAGGGTTTGGGAAAACATTAACTTCTTTTTTAGGTATACAAAAAATGAGGTAAGACAGAATCCTCTTAATAGAATCTTAGATATGTCAGCACTAGTGGAAGAATCCCTAAAGGTTCTCATCTGGGACTTTTTGCTGCCACCATAAATCTGTATGTCCCCTTCCAAAGCCATTTCTGTCTTAGATTGCTACATCTAAAGGGAAAACCATCTCTTTTTCCTACCATCCCATCGTCTCTACCTATATAGCAAAGGCCAATTATAATTCCCTTTAAAGAACTTCACTTTCAAGTTTTATTGAGTTAAGCCACATGCCTGGCTGACCAAACTACAATCCTTGCAGACTGGATGGCTGCACTTCACTGAAGGGCAAAGTGATTAATGGATGGCCTTTACTTTGCCAAGATTTAGGGGATCAGACAAGAAAAAGAACCATTTATGTATTAAATAAATGATAAGGATATTATCTTTTGCCAGACATTAGATCCCTAAATAGAAATGCATTAAGTTTGACTTTGATTTCCAAATTATTTTCCCCAGGGGTGGGGAGATTCTGGGAAACAGATATCAGGGTGCCTGGAAATAGACATTGTAGGGACACATCATCTGAATGGACTGAATTTCTCTTGTTGGTCAGGCTGTTTAGTCAGCACACAAGGTTAATGAAACCAAGGGCAGAGGTTGGATCTTTGAGTCAGTTAATTCTGCTTCTTCTCTAACAGTGGACTTTTAGGCCAACTGTCTCACAAGCTGGGGAATCTTACAGTAAGAACATGAAGAGATGTTCCAGCAAAACATATCTTTGCCCCTGAGAAAGCAAAAAAATTTAAAAATGATAAAGGTGGTCAAAAGTGTTATTATGGTATAAAAATGTATGTGATGTATTTTATATATATATATATATATATATATATATATATATATATATGATTTCTAAGAGATTATGATAATAATTCTATTTTCTTTTGCACATCTGGTGATCACTAAGCATCATCTCTGTACCTACAACACAAAAGGCCTTTTATGTACAGTCTATGTTCATTGAATGATTCTCTATTTCCGTTACCAGGAATAAAGGCTATGCCATCATCCACACTCAATAGATATATGTGAACATATTAAAACACATATCTAGATGGTTATCAATATCTTTGTTTTAGATAAATTTAGCAAGGCGTGGAATGGATAAGTGTTTTTCCCAAAGTCACATAGTTGGAAAGTGCCAGAACAAAGATTCAGATCAGATTTTCTGAAGCCAAAGACAGCATACCACACTCTATTTTCGTATACTGAAAGCAAACAAGATAAAATAAAATAAGAATAAAAATAAAATAACACAATCTGAGAATTCACAATCACTCTGAGAAAATTTTAAGCTTGTAGAATAGAGATGCTAAGAAGTTTTACTTGAGCAAAGCCTCATCAGTAAGGATGAGCTGGAGTAGAGCAGATATAGCTAAATGCATAAGAGAAAACAATAAAATTTTAGGTTCATAGAAAAGAGAAAAGAAGAAACTGCTCACTAAAGGATAATAAAGGCATGTATATTAAAGTACCATTGAGATTGTTAGCTTGTTGAATTTAACCAATATTCAAGAAAACCTACCATGTGTCAGCTATAGAAAAGTAAGACATTTGAATTGACTCAACCTTGATATTTTATTATAAAGAGTATGAAATTTTATAATTTTTCAGTGAAGCAATTTGGGTGACATATTTCAATAACTGTTTAAGATATTCATATTTTTTCAGCAAAGTATCCTCCTTACCATTTTCATGGGATTCTATCCTTAATAAAAGAACTAACAATGGAAAAAATATTTATAGACAATGGCTATTTGAAGTAACTTTATTCTGAAGAAGCATAAATAAAACCTGGAGTATAAAGCTATCAAATAACAAATCACATTGTAGCTATATGATTACCTATAGTGCAGCTATTAAAATGCTATTTTGATGAACATTTACAATTACAAAAGAGAGCATGCTCATTATATAGTAAGTGAAATATCAGTAAATAATGTGAAGCATAGAATATCTCTTTATGTTTTAAATCGAATACATACATATAATTCATATTCGTGTAACTGCATTAATTTATTCACAGTACAACATAGAAACAGAAGTAGTTACTTTATTTAGTATATAGCTAATATAACATCCTGGGGCTGGGATTTGGCTCAGTTGGTAGAGCACCGCTCTTCAGGTTCTGAGGTCCCGGGTTCAATTCCTAGCACTGCAAAAATGGGAGAAGGATATGGCAATCCACTCCCAAGGCAATCCCAAAACAACCAATCATTGAAAACCCTATGAGGGTCACTATGAGTTGGATATGATTTGATGGCACCTAACAACACAATATAACATCCTACATAACCCCCACATTGGGAAGTAAAAATACAATTTATTTTAAATTTGACAGATACTGTCATCTCAATTGTCTGTGGGATGTAAGTAAATCCCTATTCCACTCCCAGAGACACTATCATCTGAGACAGGGCTCAGTATATAACGAGAAATAGGAAGAGAAGAGTTTTTAAATGCTAATAACACGACTTTCTGATCTTCACTGTTGCATGCTATGGAACAGGTAGTCTCCTGAATGGGTGTCCCTTAAGGTTGCTCTTTTTTTGCTTTGGGGGACAACCTGCTGGACATATCACTGGTGCCTGTGGTCTCAGTCATTACTCCAGTTAGAAATGTATCATCCATGACGACTTCCTTGTTTTCACCCAAATGGGTGTTCATCTGTTCCTCTATCATTCTGGATCCTCTATATATCCTCAAAAGAACACAGCAAACTTATTGATTCCTTAAATATCAAGCAAATCCAGTCATGATGGGATCTGATTCATGTCCACTAACTAAACACCCACTATCACCACTTCATATTCCACATTTTTCTACATATGGGTCCAAGCTCAAATCTCTGTTTTTTGTTTCACTTTGTCATATAATTGATGGCAAGTATGGCACTTACACTAATATGCTATTGTTCCCTCATGCCTCTTCAGATGTTTCAAGTGGCTCTTCTCCTAATACCTTGAGGTTGACCCTGAGGTAGGGATGAAGAATTGGTGGAACATTTGTTTTTAACCTTCTAGATCTAGCTCTTTGCCACTTCTTCCCTTGCTTAGTTGAACCAGAAGAGATGAGATGGCCATGTTCCAATCCACAGCCTGTATTCTTGCAGAACACATTGGAAATCCTTGATGCAGGCCACTAGGCCTAAGTGGTACAAGTTACTTAGAAGATACAAAAATTTGGAAAATCAGTTCTTTTCCTTATTGATGACTACTTTTTTGCTGATTAGATGCTGTTGAGTTGAATCTGACTCATTGACCCTATGTGCAACAGAATGAAACACTTCCTGACACTGTGCTCTACACACAATCTTTTTATGTTTGAGTCCATTATGGCAGTCATTGTGTTTCTTCTCATTTTAAGTCATGCCACATCAGCAAAAGGAGGTCCCAGGGGCTTTTACTCCATTACTATCATGAAGGTCAACTCTACAACTAACTTTAAGGAGGCAACTCTTCCTTCTTAGTTCTTGAATGCCTTCCAGCCTAGGGGGCTCATTTTCCAGCATCATATTTGACAGTGCTTCTCTGTTATTCATAGAGTTTTCAGTGGCAAATTGTTTTGAGATTGGGTTTGAGTTCTTCTCTCTGATTACTTTCTAGAGTCCATAAAATGGATTCTAAGTCCAACTTTTTAAGAGAATTTTTTTTTGGACTTCAGAGATCAGAATTGAAAGCAGATGAATGGTTTCTGTTTTTTGTAACAAAATCTATCCTCTCTTTGCATAGTACAGTCAAACTGATTCAACCTTGGAGTTGGAAGACTATAAGAAAATAGAATTTAAAGAAAAAACTCCATAGTCTTCATATCTAAAAAAATTCATTACAAAGAGACGCATATAAGCCAACTAAAAGGAAGCATATAAAATGTTAATTATGGCTAAATTTGGCTGAGGTTGTATACTTTATTTTCATCTTCATAGCTCTGAAGTTTTCAAATAATGTAAAACAAATATGTGTAAGTTTTATAATGATAAAAATAATGCTACAAGAATCTCTATTCATATAATCTCCTCTTCAAAATTTTCCTTTCCCTGGAAAAAAACGAATTTGATAATATTTTGGCTGCAACTGTCTAAACTTTTTAAACCATTGGGGAAAGAACACACTGCTTTCCCGAAAAGCAGCATCTTTAAAAATATATTTATTTTCTATTTCTCATTTGATTTTTTCAAAATAAACATTTCTCAAGTAGACAAGTCTGACTCAGAGTACAGTTCTTTATTACTTTATGGTGGGTCTTGCATTGCACAACATCTGGTTATGCCTCATTTTGCCAGTAATATTTCATCCAAGACATTTTGTTCCCATTAATTATCATACATAAGAAGGCATCTTTGTGTTATTTTTATGGTTCCAAGTATCACATAAGGCAGGCAATGTTTTTTTTTTTTCCTGGGGTGGGGAATGGAGAGTGGATAGAGACATATCCCAATGGAATGGCATGCAACCAGCCAAGATGATGCTAAACCACTGCAAACAGATGTTAGCAACAAAACACAGGTCACATTACTGAACCATTTTTTATGATCCAGCATTTGTTCTGCAGACATTTTATTGATGGGGACTCTAGCAAGTGGAATTTGATATTCTGCTTTTCAAAAAAAAAAAACAATTAGCCATTACTTCATGCAGTCATCCCACAAAAATTTATTTAGATAGGAGTTTTGGTGTGCAATTGCATGGTAGGGTGAGTGTCAATAACAATTACGTATTGCATATTTAAAGAATTTAGGAGAAAGTATTTGAGAAGTTTCCAGCATAAAGAAATGATAGATATTTGAGGTTTATAGGTATATTTAAACTGATTTAAACATTATACAATGTACACATGTATTGAAATATCACATGGCACTCCATTAATAGGTATAATTTTATTTATTTATTATTTATTTATTTATTTATTTATTTATTTATTTATTTGCAGTAGTGGGAGGTTGAACCCAGGGTATCCTGCATGCTAGGCAAGTCCCCTACCACTGAGCTGCACCTCAGCCCTTTGAGACAAGGTCTTCCTAAGTTGCACAGGCTGCTTCTGGCCACAGACTCACAACCCTCCTACTTCAGCCTACTAAGTGAGTTGGCACCTCTTTTTGTTGTTGTTGTTGTTGCTTTTGGTCTCACTCTGAGGTCAGGCTGGCACGGAACTGACTATGAAGCCTCAAACGTAGGCTGGCCTGAAACGTGATTCTCCTGCCTCTGCCGCCCAAGTGCTGGGATTATAGGCTGCACCACCATGCTTGCTTTGATTTTTATGCTTCTATGTATCAGTTAAAATAAATTTAGTATAAATAGTCAGGGTAAGTAATAAGAAGAACTTATAAATAAAATTGAAAAAGTGTGATGCCAGAAAGATGGCTGAATAGAGTTATCTGTCATGCTTCTGTTCACAAAAAAGATGAAGACAAGTTAAAAACAATATCCAGTCTACTGAAGTGTTTGAGGCAGTGTGCTTGACTGCAATGAGCATGTAGCAGATATGTTGGAGAGCATGGAGACACAAGACAGCCTTAGAAAGAAGAAACCTAAGCACATAGCAACTATCATTGCCCCTTTCCTATTGAGATCCTCCCTGGACCAAGAGGGACTTTGCTAACAAAAGCTGAAATCAATCTACCATAGGTCAGCAATAACAATACTGAATATAAATATATATATATATATATATATATATATATATATATATATATATATATATTAGAATCCTTATGTTAAAGAAACATGGTCACTGCCATGTACATTGCAGTATTCATCACAATATTTAAGATAATGGAATCAACCAAGGTGTTCATGGATAGAGGGATGAACAGATAAAGAAAATGTGGTACATTGCTACAGGAGAGGTTGGTACAAGAGAGTAGTGCCCTTGGGTACCACGTTCTTTAAGAATGAAAGAATGAGTGTGTGGATCCTGTAAGGGAAGAGAAAGTAAATGTTTTATTTAGAACAGTAGGAAAGTGAAAATGAGAAATTTTAGAGAAGTAAAAGTTTTAAAGAAAAGGGAGATGGAAAGAACAGCGAATCTCTGATGCAGCAGAGGGGTTCCTGACAGTGTTGCCCACAGGCACTGGCAGTCTAGGGGTATTTATAGTCTCCTTAGTTGGGTTGACAATCCCTGGTAGAGTCCTGCCAAACTTTGGTAGAGATCATCAGTGATTGGGTCCTTTAAATTTAGTTGTCCTATTGGCTCTGGCTGATTTGAATTTCCCTGCCTGATTGGCTTTAAGTTGCCACCAGTGGGCTTCCCTCTGTCCAAAGTTCCTAGGGTTTTGTCTCCTGTGTGTTCTGCCCAGCAACTGTCAATATCCAATGGAAATAAAGTCTGTCTCTTTTGAACAAAAACTGATCTCTCTTGTCTGATGGTCTCCCACCAAGCCGCATTTCTCCTCTCTATCCATACACAATTGAATATTATTTAGCCATCTAAAAGAATGAATGTTGCCATTTGCAGCAGCATAGAACTGGAGGACGTTATGTTAAATGAATGAAATTAGTCATAGAAAGACAAATGCTGCATGTTCTCACCCATCTGTGGAAGCTAAAATTTTATCTCATAGAAGTAGAAAGTAGAAGAGTGGTTATCAGACCCTGGAAGTGTGTGGCAGAGGGAGGATAGATAGAGGATGGAAATGGGCATAGATTTACCTAGGAGAAGAGGAATAATTTTTAATATTTTGTTGGACAATAGTATAACTATGATTGACAACAATTAATTATTTATGTCAAAATAGCCAATAGAGATTTTAAATATTAAAAGAATTTATAAAATATGTGCAAGTCACTGTGCCAATTATAAGGGGAAGTACAATAACAAAAAAAGAAACAAATGAACAATGGCACAGAATGATTCCTATGATTCCTGCTCAAAGATTTTATCATACACTGTGGGAGAAAAAAGTGTAAACACATAACTCTATTTAAAAAGTAGGAATAAGAAGAGCCCACACAGTATGCTATGTTACTGACATGATTGATGTGTTGAAGAATTAGCAAAACTGGCCAAAGGTATACAGTGAAATCACGTCTTAGGGAATAATTGGGATTTCTATAAGCAGACAAATTTGGAAGAAACTAATGTTACAAGCACACCACTATTATTAATGCATGCTTCAGTCACCAGGAACTGCCAATTTCCCATGCCAAGTTTCTTAATTACATCTGTATCTCCATTTCTATTTTCATTGTTTGTCATTTAATTCTATTGTAATAACTTCCTCATAAGAATTTATTGTTAGCAGGGTTTGGTGGCACTCACATGTAATCCCAGCACTTGGGTGGTAGAGGAAGGAGAATTGAGACTTTGAGGCCAGCCTGGACTACACAAGAAAAATAAAGCACTGTTAAATACAATGTGAATCTTTATTAAGGCTTTTAGTATATTCCAGGCACTATATTAAATAACTTTTATGCAATCTCACTTAATTCTGAGGTATGGTGTATTATATTATTAGCGCCACTTAACAGAGGAGGACTCTGATGTTTGAAGGTGTTGGTGGAATAACCAGGGCTTGAATCCAATTAGCCTGACTCCTGAGAATGTGTCATGAAAGGCCCAGGTGATGCAGGCATTCACCTTGCTCTATAGCAAGGGTCAATTTACTATGTCCCCACGCTGCTGCCTGTTATAGTAGATAAAATTTATTGTCACACATTATGGGTATATGTAGACATATTGTCTACAGGTGTTTTTGACTTATAGTAGCAGAAATGGTGTGAAGTTGAATAGTTGTAACAGAGACCAGAGACTATCTGGTCCAAAAAGCATAAAAATATTATCTAACCCTTGACAAAAATAGTCTGTACCCTCATGAACCATTATAGTATTCCATAGTTATGGAATTCTTCAGTGTATCATTTTGCTATGCAAAACAATCATTAAAAATAATTTATTAAAAATATATCAAGTGGCATATGCTTGTAATCCCAGCAACTCGGGAGGCTGAGTTAGGAGGATGGTGAGTTGAAGGTCAGAAGTAGCCTATGTAACTCAGTGAGACTCTGATTCAAAATAAAAGATAAGAAATGGGCTGAGGGTGCATCCTAGTGGGAGAGCACTTACAAAGTATGTGGGAGACCCTGGTTCAAGCCCCAAGTACTGAAAAAAAATAAAAAAGAAAAAGAAAAAGAAAAAATATATATATTTAATTACAGACATTGTGTAAGCTTATGAGCTGAAAGCAGGGAATGGATAAATACTCCTGCCTTATAGAGCTTCAGAGGGGAGGGGAAAGACAGAAACAAGTAACATGAGCCAACATAGAAGTGTAGATGAAACTGTGCAACCTTAATAAATGCTGTGAAGGCAATGGCATCAATGATGGGTGGAGTAGGGCTGGCCTGTGGAATGGGCTGGCTAAAGATGTGCTGGAGACCTGAGGTACATGAAGGAGCAGCCATGAGTAGATTGAGATTAGAATGCTACACACAGAACAGGGAAAACTGTTAGGGGAGGAAAGAGCTTGTAAAGTTCAAGGAACTTGAAGAGAGCAAGCAAAACTTCTAACGCATAAAATGAAGTCAGCAAAAGTGGGCTAGAGCCAGAGTGGGCAGAGTATTTTAGCTGTCCTTTGAAAAATCCAGCAGAGAGGTGACAAGGTCTGACTTGTATGTATGATTTGGAAATGAAGGCAAAACGTTTATTGTTAGACAAATGGTGCGTTAGGTACGAGGGAAAAAAAAAAAAGAAATGTAGGAATACATACCTACCCTGTGGCAGACATCAATACTATTTACTAATTTTTGGCTCCCTGTTTCTTTTAGGCAAATGAAACACTGTATTTTCTTATTCTCTTTCAATTAGTCTTGGTCCGATGAGTTGCTTCAGTTAAATAAAATAAAATCTGAGCAAAAGTAATTACAGTCGCTACTCCAGAGGAGTTCAAAATTATAACTGGACAATATTCCAATAACCTTTACTGCTTCACTATCATAGAAGCACACTTCTATAAGGAGAGGGCATGAACTCAGAACTCACATGCAAGCTGAGCCCATATATACAAGACAACTGCCCTGAAGAGTCACCTGGACCTGCATCAAACTTTATGGTGCATGAGAGGAAAACAAATTATTTGTAAATTGACAGTAAGCTACATAACTGTTTGTTCTATGGCATATCTTACCTCTCCTGCCATCCAATCCCTGGCATTAGTCCTTGGGTAGGAGTCCCTCTGGGAATAGTGGGTTTTATAGCCTTGGGAGAAGCACCTGGCAGCCCACTCTTGAAACAATCAGCCAAAAAGACCCCTATGAATAGCAGAGAAGCACTGACATAGCATAATGTTGGGTAGTTTTTCATTTTTTGTACATAGGGTTCTTATGAGTAGGGCCCAATTTCAAGGCACCTAAAACATAACAATCACCTGATTAATATGCAAACTCATTACCCTTGGAGTCCCTTTATTTGAATTTCAATACTCAGATTAAAATCACCTGCTATGGAAAATCTTCAATAATCACTTATTTAGTACTTAATAAGTGTGAAGTAGCCTGCGGCAGTTCTACTGTGGAGTCCAGTCTCTTCAGATCTTGGAAGCTAAGCAGGGTCAAGCCTGGTTAGTACTTCCACTGGAGACCACCTGGGAACACCAGGTACTGTAGGCTTGGAATCTGGAAACTCACTTCCCCAAAATAACCAGCCATTGAAAACCCTGAGAATAGCAGAGAAGCACTAACAATAGTCTTTCCCCTGTTGTTCATAGGGTGGCTATGAGTCTGATACTGACCTGGCGGTACCTGATAACAACAATAACATGTGTCAAGTAATATTCCACACTATACCAACTAATATATGGCCACAGGAATAAATAGTTCATCCTGCCTCCTCCTCATAGAGTTCAAAGACTAAAGTAGATAACATGCATTCTAGACCATAACACAATGTGGCAATTGTTACATTAGGTGCCATGCTATTGTGTCAAGGATCATAGACACAAACCCTAAAGAATTGGGAGTGGGTTATTTAAGATGCATTTCCCTGTCTACTTGTAACCCACTTTGCCTTCCCTCCTTTCATCTTCTCAATAATTCTATGAGGAGAATAAAGAAAACATTATTCTAATTTTGTAGATGAAAACAATGAAGCTCATAGATTATAAAGAGTTTATCTGTGGTGATCTAGCAATAGTTACTAGAGAACTGAGCCTTGGCTTTGAAATAAAAATTCAGTCTGTATTTTCGTGAGGCAACAATAGACAAAGTGACCTCTATCCCCTTAAGCTAACAATAAAAGAAGTTTTCAAAGCACAACTCAGCTTTACAAAGCTTTCCATTTAAAAACCTACTGATTCATACTGAATCACTTTGGAATCTCTACTATTTTAATCAAAGTTTACATTGTTAATATTGTTATATAAAAAATGAGGGTAATTAGTTGGGTGAGAAAGCTCATGGGGAATGTTTAAAATAATTATGAAAATAATTGGTTTTCAAATACCATCCAACCAATAATTAGATGGGCTCAATTCATATATAAATAAGCAATAATCTCATCATGATCATAGCATTTTTGAGATGAAAATGATCTTAAAATTTTATTTAGCGAACTTCTTGTGCCTCAAAACTGAGACAACTGATACTCAAATAAAAAACGAAACTGTATTAGATAATTCTTTGCAGGTGTACCCTACAGCTTCTGTGGACATTGAAAGCAACAGAAGTATGTCATAAAAATATGGTGGATGTTTAAATTAAATTATAGTAAAAGACATACTATTAATCCATCTCAAAATATCCTCCTTGGCTTCCAACATACTTATTCCATTGTCCTTACAACTTTCTGAAGCAGTTCTTCAAGTCTTCTTTCTTAAGTGTCTTTAGTTGCATTGTCATGGCTTCCTCGATGTCTTGGATCAATTCAGTCTGTTTACTTTTTCATAGTACTGCTGATTGTGGGTAAGAGTTACAAGTTTCATGGTGCTAGATCCAGTGAATAAGGTAGATGAGGACACAGCATAGTATTTTTATGTGACAGAAATTGCCATACCAGAAGTAATGTGTGAGCCTGAGTACTGTCATGATGGATGATGAAACTAAGGACACTCATGAAAGAGGACTTCCAGAACTGTTTTAGGAAGTGGCAAGAATCATAGGAAAAGCATATTTGAATCCAGAAAGAGTGTTTTGGGAGGCATTAGTGGCAGTGTGTCTTTTACTGTAATATTTTGGCATTTAAACATACCATATTTTTTTATCACACCTTGTATTCTTTGCAACTCATGAATATTTTCTGCTAATCTCTATGTAGGTTTCATTAGCTGAGCAATGGAATCAGTAAGACTGGCAATGACCAAGAAGCCACAGAGATACACGGTCAAGATCAGATATACAGTCAGGACATATGACTTCATGACACAGTTGACTTCACCTGGCTACACAATTTTCTCCTATGAATCCAAAATAAGAAACTAGAGGTCAGAGCCAGCAGTATGTAGACATAGATGACAAACTTGCATGGTAAAAGTTCAGATGAACAGAGTACAAGGGCAGAAGAAATGAGAGCCTATGTCCACTGTTGGAGAGAGTTGTTGGTTGGCAAACTTGTCATGTCTACCTGCCTCTTGCCTGTCTCCACAATCTACTTATATAACCTGCCAATGTTCTCCATGCGTGAGCCCTTATATTAAATATTAGGCATCTAGAACACATACATTTTTATTATTCATGGACATTTTATGTATATGTGTATTTGTATACAAGTTAATTGTTAACTATGATATCCTAGATGAAAGTATCTTGTATTTATTCCACTATCCTATTTGAGTAGTTTTCATTCATTAACACTTGCTTCACTGGCTAATTTATATTCAACTTTATATTGATCTTTAACCATTCTGTGGGGTGGGTCATGATGGCTCAGGCAACCACTGGAGTAAAGCCATTGCAAAAACAGTACCTTCTGGATACCCTTCACATCCAGGGTGAAGAGGTGGGTAACCAATGATTATTTCAAGCCCAGGTTCAGGCTAAAGGGTAGCTCTTTGCCCCTTTCCCCATATGAGATGTAGCTATTTGCCACTTTTGACATCTGGAGCCAAAGACAAAATATTTTCTGGGAAGAGATTCAGACTTCATCAAATTCTATTTTTGTCCTCAAATCAGCCATTTCTGTGTTTAATTAAGAACAAAATAAAGACACTGCACATATGAGTTAAGACTGAGCTGACATAGCCTGGTATTATATTAAGAAACATTCATGGAAACTTGCTCCAAAATGACAAAACTGCTCCTCGAATGTGAAATTAAAGAAGTTGACTAATTTCTCATTTAGAGGCATGAATTATTAATTGGTAATGGATTCAGGCCATATGTAATCTAGTTAAATTTCTATATTCTAAGACTTGAAAATAAGCATTCAGATTATAAAATCATTCTTGCATACACTACACATGTCTTCTATACACTTTTATAGCTATGCTTTGCTTGCTCTGTCATGGATACACAGACATCTGAAAAATCTAGATGGGAGTCCTAGATAGCAATTAATACTTAACTAGGTGTGTGATTTCCAGTGTGTCACTCTAATTTACCCAGCCAAGGAAAGAGATGTTGGATAAGAGGAGCCCTAAAAGTGCTTACACTATAGTGTTCTATGATGTAGATGTCAGGGTAGCACTTGTAATAGAAATTCCCTCCTTTTCTCTCCCCAGAATGTTATCAGGCTTGACAAACACTCTATTCTGGTGTTTTTATCCCTTCTTCTTACCATGCAACCTCAACCTTGTTCTGAAAAGTTACTAGCTTGATAAATGAAAGAAATAAGCAAAGCCATTTATCCTGAAAATATCCAGCTGGTGTGAGATTTTGGCCTACAGTATGTACTAATTAAGTAGGGAAACATTTGCAATTAAAAAAAAACTTAATTTACTAATTAAATGACAAGCACTCTTCTAAAATTGTCCCTTTGGCTTACTGTGCATTTCGAGGATTAATTAACAATACAATCAGGCTACAGTTGTGAAATGCCAATATGGATGTGATTTGAAGATGTAGCTTCTGTTTACCATGATGACTTCCCGGGTTTTGTTTTATATTTTAAATGAGAGCTTCACCCTAATGAAGACACTGGGCCTTTCAATTTGTGTGTGTAAAATTAAAATGAGTTTGTAGAGTCTTGCAAGCTCTGCACACAACTCAATGATACATTTAATGGTGCATTGCCTAGCCCCTGACACAGGCATGTGTCTTGATTAGATTTCTTTAATCGTTTACTAGAAATGAGGAACATAAAGTCAGTTTGGGCTGTGATGATGTCCATATGTTGAACACTTTTGAACTGGGTGATAATAATGCCTCTTGGGTGCAGAACCAGTTTGTCTCATAGGCTGAGTTCAAAGTACATTAATACCTTGAGGTAATGAGAAGAGGAAAAACAGAAATGTGCCTTCTCCTTGTTTTTGCCTTGAAATTTGAGGTGGGCAAGAGAAAAATGCTAAAAAGAAGAGCGTGAATTTTGCTATACTTGGATTCAGTAACTTGTTTTTATCTTTGTTTTACTTTTTCTGCCATTATCTCTCTCCATCACTCATTCTACACTAAAAAAAAACCCCACATAAACAGTGAGTACTTCCCACTTCCCTGGAACAGTGGTACCTAGAGTAGAGGGATGACAGGTGAGATGAATCGTTCCCTTAGCAAAATAGAAAACTTTCCCCCTGGAATCCCTCCATAGGGCTGCTGGATGAAATTGAACAAATACAATGATTCAGTCATTTCTAAATCCATGGCTTTTATTTCATAGTGGAAACCAGACTCTAACCGCCCAGTGATATGCACTATCCCTTCTAGACATCAGTCATGAAGTCCTCATACTGGCTCTAAATATCAGTACTTTGACATCAGCACTTTGGTTTTCTGGTTATTGCAGGAAACATATAATCTATGAACTTAACTGTCTTTCAAAATAAATAGTAATTAAATTTCCATGATTTTATGGACAGGAGAAATCTAAATTGTGAGGTCCAGTGAAGATTGGAACAAATGATATTCTCTCGTTTTTCTTTAGTCTAGTTGTTCTATTAAATAATACATTATCTCCTTTACTTTTAGTGAATTTTAAGGACAATTTCATTTTATGTTGGCACTTGGAAAACAACTAAGAGGGAGGCACGACAGTCTGTCCCCTGTTTGTATTGTTTTGCCTTTGTTTACTTACTTATTCATCCTATTTAAAATATTTATCATTCTGATAATGTTAATGATAATGGACACAATTTCTGAGTATGACAATTGTACTGCTGTGTTTGGAAGTAGAGACACAAAGATGCATGATTCATAGTTTCTATCCTTAATAAACTTAAAGCCAAATGGAAGAAACATTTGCATAAACAGTAGTACTAAAATATGTATACAGAGAAAGATAAAACTAGAAAATGTAGAAACACAGAGCACAGGCATTTAACATAGTTTACAAACTGGCAAACTCTTCTAAGGCAAGGGATACTATTCAGTAACTTCTACAGTGCAAAATTCACAATTTTTGTATTTGGGTCTACACAGTGATTAAATATAACACATTTTATATTCATAGATCTTGCAGAGTATTTAGGAAAACAAAATAGTAAGCAGGCAATTAAAACCCAGTTCAAAAGATGATATACATCTAGTCCATTATGTCATTCATTAAGCTGTTTTAAAGGGCAAAAATAAAAATGGCTTAGCAAAGAAGGGAACCCTAAATTCACTCAGGCCCAAAGAATCTGTAGGACACTATGTTGAGCTGGGACGGTGAGAAGAGCAGAAAAGAAGAAAATTTATTGTGTTTTCAGGAAGCAAGTATATGAAAGACAATGGCATTTTCGGTTTATTCCAAAGGCATATTAGAATTCCTCATGACTACTTGGTGGTGGTGCATGGCTGTAATCCCAGTTACTCCAGAAGAAGAGGCAAGAGGTTTGCAGGTTCAAGGCCAGAGGCAGCCTGAGTAATTTAGCAAGACCCAGTCTCAAGATGAAAAATTAAAAATGAGCTGGGGGTGCAGCTCAGTGGCACAGCACCTGCAAAGTATATGTGAGGCCCTGGATTCAACCCCCAAGTACTAAAAAGAAATCCTCATGACTGAAGCCTGAACTGTAAGGTAATTCATAGGCTGGACTGGTATGCTGGTTAGATAGATTGCAAAATGACTTGTACATTATTTCAAGATGTTTGGGTTCTATCTGGAGGACAAAGATAGATGTAGAAGGGTTGTTAAGATATGTTACAGAATAAGTGTTATTAAACTACCTTAAAGAGCTTTGAGTGAAGTTGAGCCAGAATCTAGCCCCCCTGTTTTCCCTAAGTGCATGCGTTGGGCTGACTACCACAGCTCTGCTCTTCAGTGATAGGTTCTTTATGCCATCTCCCGTGAGGGGCTTCTTTAGGCAAGTGATATGATTATTAAAGGTTTCCCTTCCCTCTGCAGCTTTGGTTATTATTTTTTATACATCTTAGATGGAGACTCTAGCTCCATTTTAGAATTTATATCCAAATAATTACTCTGTAGTAGTTATCCCATGTGTAGTGGGTAAATAACCTTTAAGAAAGTTATTAGCTAAAGATGTGTTCTGATGATATGAGCTCTAATCATCCCAGGACCAGGTGCTAAATAAAACTAGGATATTCCCAGTGCCTCAGAGAATGCTGGAATTATTCAACATAGCCAACTGTAAGTGTGTTTAGTCTGTCTCACCTGTTCCTTTCCATGGAAACCAACATAAACATGCTTTCCCACAATTCACCTCTCATCCTCCACTGTGTGGCTGATGCTGATGATTCTCTGTGGGGCTTTTCAAGGCATACTGTTTTTGTTCCCTCTCTTGGGATTTGTGAACATAATAAACTGTCTTTTCAACAACAGTCATCTCATAATTTATGGCCAAACCATACCTAAATAATAATAAAACCAATTAAAACATGTCCTTGCTATGAAACTGTTAAATGCATTCAAAGCTCAGTTTGTCAAAATGATCTTGCACATGGAGTTTCCTTTGATCATTCAACTAATCCTCTAAGTGAAGTGGTTTTGTTGTGGCTCCTCCCTGTTTGCAAGGGAAGAAAGACACAAAACCATCAATTTGTCCAGAATCATGTGGCTATTAGGGGGCAGAGCTAGAACTGGGAACCAGATGCCTTGATCTCATGCACAGCTATGGGTACAGTGCTAAGCCTGCCTGTCTCTGGAGGTGGTTGTTGTTGTTGTTAGGTGCCGTCGAGTCGGTATCCAACTCATAGTGACCCTCTGTACAACAGGGGAAACACTATTGTCGGTGCTTCTCTGCTGTTCCTAGGGTTTTCAATGGCAGATTGATTTTTGGGAGGGGATTGCCAGGTCCTTCTCCCAAGCCTACAGCTTCTGGTGTTCCCAGGCAGTCTCCCATCCAGGTACTAACCAGGCCTGACCCTGCTTAGCTTTGGAGATCTGACGGGATCAGATGCCACAGGGCTACCGCTGCAGGCGTCTCTGGAGGAGACAAAGTAAATAGGATATTTTGCCTTATCGGCCCTTGAAAACTGAAGGAAATTGGAGTATGGAGCCATCTGAAATAGTGGCTTATCTAACGAATTAAAATATAGCCTAAATGTAATAAGTCAAATTAATTGGATAATGAATGTTTCTAATTAAAAATCTTAGGACAATATTAGTGACTGAAAATGATTCATGTGTAAATAATGTCATTTAGGCACAGAAACTCATGATTTTTAAAAATCTATTAAAATGAGTGTATTCTGAAATAGTTAAGTTCTTCTACTTCAGTGCCATTAATTTGATTTATTTCATGAGTAAAATCTTTACTCCCAAGCCTGTAGCACCTAGTATTCCCAGGCAGTCTCCCATTCTAGTACTAATCCAGCATGACCTTGCATCTGAGGAGATTGGACTTCAAGTGGTACAACTGTAGGTAGTCCACAGAACAGTTGATATGATCAAAACCAATTTGTTGTTATTCTTACATAAAAAATATGGCCTAGATTTTTCTGAAATACTGTGGGCCAGTTGGTGATAGATTCAAAACAAACTGTGGTCATTTGAATATGTGCTCATGAGTCTCTATGCCCTCCCTTTGTTAGAATTATCTCTGTTTACATATACTACGAGACTCTATGATATGGAGTGGATAGAACGTATCACTCTGTTCCGTTTGTGTTCAACTGGACCATATGACCTTCAATGATCAATGCTATGTGTGCAGATCTGTCAGCGTAAGGATTCAGAGCTGAAATTTCAATATGCATTGATGTGCTTCTGCTCACCTACTTGCACTCCTGTCACTTGTTAAGAAAACATATCAGGAGTAGCCCCTGATGAGAAGACCCATGGAAGAGATAAGAGCCCAGTTTTCAGCCTAAAGTCAAGACCTGTTGTTATTGTTGTTAGGTGCCGTTGAATCGAGTCCAACTCACAGCGACAGAAGATCGAAACACTTGCTAATTCTGTGCCTGGCAAACGATCTTATTTATGTTTAAGCCCATTGTTGGAGACACTGTGTCAATCCATCTGCTGGAGGGTTTTCCTCTTTTGCATTGACCTGCCACTCTTCCAAACATGATGTCCTTCTCCAGGGATTGTTCTCTCCTGACTACATGTCCGAAATATGTAAGACGCAGTTTGGCCATTTTTGCTTCCAAGGAGCACTCTGGTTGTACTTCTTCTAGGACAGATCTGTTGGTTCTTTTGGCAGTCCATGGTATATACAATAGACGTCTCCAGCAAGACACTTCAAAAGCATCAATTCTTTTTCTGTCTCCCTTGTTGAATGTCCAGCTTTCACAACCATATGATGCCACTGAAAATACCATAGCATGAGTCAGAGGCACCATTGTCTTCAATGTGACATCTTTGCTTTTCAATACTCTAAAGAGATCTTTTGCCACAGCTTTTCCTAGAGCAATGCGTCTTTTGATTTCTTGACTGCTGCTTCCATGTGTGTTGATTATAGAGCCAAACAAAGTAAAATCTTGGACAACCTCAATCTTTTCTCCATTTAATGTGAAGTTGCGTGCTGACCCAGTTGTAAGGATTTTTGTTTTGTTGATGTTTAGTCGTAACCCATATTGAAGGCTATGATCTTTGATCTTCATCAGTAAATGTTTTAAATGCTCTTCACTTTCAGCAAGCAGAGTTGTGTCATCTGCATAATGGAGGTTGTTAATGAGTCTTGCTCCAATCCTGATGCCCTGCTCTTCCTCATAAAGTCCAGCTTCTCGTATTATTTGCTCAGCGTATAAATTGAAGAGATAGGGTGAAAGTATACAGCCCTGACGCACACCTTTCTCAACTTTAAACCACTCAGTGTTTCCTTGTTCTATTCGAACAACTGCCTCCTGGTTCATGTACAGATTTCTCATGAGCACAATTAGGTGTTCTGGTATTCCCATTT
>VMDO01022058.1:0-34212 GCA_007922755.1 Pedetes capensis
TTGTGCCAGTACCAAGCTGTTTTTGCAACCACTGCCTTGTAGTAAAGTTTGAAGTCAGGGATTGTGATTCCCCCTGCATTAGATTTGCAGCTTAAAAGTGTTTTGGCTATATGTGGTCTTTTGTGGTTCCATATGAATTTTTGGATCATTTTTTCTATTTCTGTGAAGTCAGTCAGTGGAATTTTAATGGGTATTGCATAAAAATATGGAACGCTTCACGAATTTGCGTGTCATCCTTGCGCAGGGGCCATGCTAATCTTCTCTGTATCGTTCCAATTTTAGTATATGTGCTGCTGAAGTGAGCACCTGTATACTTTCTTGATAGTGTCCTTTTGTTAGTTAAAAACATTTTGACCATACTCCCAGATTTTGTGTATTTATATATAAATTGTTATTGTTAGTTTGCTTTTGTCAAGTCTGACTCATAGCAACCATGTGTACAGCAAAACAAAACACTTCCCAACACTGTGCCATGCCTGACATTATGTCTGTACTTTTTTGCTGTTCATATGGCTTTCAATGGCTGATTGGAGATTATTTCAGGAGATTGTTTCCTCCCATTTTTGTGGTGCTGATGATTGAATCCAGGGCCTCAGAGAGTGCAGATCAGCACTCTAAGAGGATTTTAAACATTTGCTGATGAAGATCAAAGAACACAGCCTTCAGTATGGATGGTCCCTCAACATCAAGAAAACAAAATTCTCTACAACTGGGGCAGTAAGCAACTTCATGATCAACAGAGAAAAGATTGAAGTTGCCCAAGGTTTTGTTTTACTTGGTTCTACAGTCAACACCCATGGAGGCAGAAATCAGAAATCAGAAATCAAAAGATGCATTAAATTGGGAAAAGCTGCTGTAAAAGACCTCTTTAAAGTGTTGAAAAGTAAAGATATCAGCATTGAAGATGTAGGTGCTCCTGACTCATGCCATCATATTTACAATTGCATCATATGATTGTGAAAGCTGGACATTGAATAAAGGAGACAAGAGGAAAATTGATGCTTTTGAGTTATGGTGCTAGAGATGAATATTGAATTTACCATGGACTGCCAAAAGAGCCAACAGATCTGTCCTAGAAGTGCAACCTTGGAAGCAAGGATGGCTAGATTGAACCTTACGTGTTTTGGACATGCTGTCAGATGGGACCAATCCCTGGAGAGGAACATGATATTTGGGAGAGTGGCAGTCAATGAAAAAAAGGAAAACCCTCAGCTAGATGGATTGACACAGTGTCTGCAACAATGGGCTTAAATATAAGTAAGATTATGAGCCTGGCACAGAGTCTGGGAGTGTTTCTCATTCTGTTTTATATAGGGTCACTATAAGTCAGACCCAACTCAATGGCACCTAACAACAAACAACCATTTTTAAATTATATACTTATACTTGGATATTAATCACATACTGTATTAATATAATTAAGATACTCATGTAGCATATATATAAAATTAGAAATTGTAACAGTTTAGAATTTATAAATAGATGTTAATATTATTTTCTCCTTACATCTTATAGTGTACACATAACCCATTTTGAACACCACTGGTATAGAAGGTAGTGCTAGATGGTCAGAAAATTAAATTCTATTGCTGGCTCCATTCATTCCTTTGGCCAAGTAATTTCTTATTTCTGGGCATCTGTTTATTTTTAAAACTTGAATTTCATAAACTATTTTTCTCTGGTAAACAATTTATAAAATTTGGTTCTTAAAATATAAGTAGTCTAGAATTATAGGCAATGACCCATATAAATATTAATTGTAGAAGTTAGGACATTTTGAACAGAATGCTTGTGAACATTACTCATGTTTTATTTGTAATGGGATGACACCTTGGATTTTTAAGCAAAGGATGTTTCTACAATTCTTAATATCTATGAATTGGCAAGTGTGAATATCTGTGAATTGTTGTGAAACATTATGTTAAGCCAAGTTAAATAGATTTCTTCAAGGAGCTTTTAATACATATAGTGCACATCTCCAAAGAGTGGGATAAAATAATGTTATTTCAAGAGAACAGTGTCCTATAGAATATGTTTTGAGAAATTATGGTAATGAGAATTTTTTGGTCAAAGTGTTATAGACGTTAAGGACTTTGGCTGTAGAGACACTGTGGCTATGTGATCTTGAACAAGTCAGTTAATATTGCTAGGCCTTATTTTTTCCTATAAAACAGAAATAATTAATGGTTAACATTTATGGAGTATTTCATTTCACCTTCACAAATTCTATGAAATACATCTTCTCATTTTCTTCATTTTATAGATAGATGTGAAAACTAAGGAACAAAGAACTTATATAACTTTTCAAAGTTCACTCAGCTTGTAAGTGGTGAAGCAAAAAAAAAAAAACTTAGTCTGATACTATAGTCTATGCTCTTAACTATTACTCTGTTCTGCAACATTGTGTTATTGAGAATGACATCATCTTATATATGTGACATACAATCACAGTACCCACTGCATAGTAGGTCCTTACCAAATGGTAGTTATTCTATCCTTTTAAATGAGTCACTACATGGTTGCCTCATAAAGTGACCTGTGATAACAAATGACTTTACAGAATAAAGCTGGAAAACTCCACAGGGAGTCAGAGAAATTCCTCTAGGTTAATAGAAGCATCTACCTAGATGAGTTCTCAGAGGATTGAAAGTATTCTCTCTGCTCCTGAAGTTGATTGGAGTTGTTCTGGGGCCCCCTCTGACAAGACACCCTAGGATCTTTTAAAGTATTTATCTCTGTCTCAAAAAGGATTCAGACAAGATGCACTGTTCCCTTTAGAGCCACAGTCAGAGCCCATTCATAATATTATATTCGACATAGAAATAAATAGTTAAGCAAAACAACAGAAACATACTTGTTTGACATGGCATTGGTTATCTATACTATGATGTTTACTTTGGCACTTTGTAATTTAGGGGTAAGCAGCAATCTTCATGTGGGTCTGATGTAATTTTTTGTATAGTTCATATTGTTGTTGTTGTTAGGTGCTGTCGAGTCCGTGTCCCACTCATAGCAACCCTGAGTACAACAGGCGAAACACTATTGTCAGTGCTTCTTTGGTGTTCATAAGGTTTTCAATGGCAGATTGATTTTTGGGAGGGGGTTGCCAGGTCCTTCTCCCAAGCCTACAGCTTCTGGTGTTCCCAGGCGGTCTCCCATCCAGGTACTAACTAGGCCCGACCCTGCTTAGCTTCCGAGATCTGACGAGATCGGATGCCACAGGGCTACAGCTGCAGGCATAGTTCATACTAGGCAGTCATCAAATTGTGTAGTAGAGGGTACTTTATTAAAATTTTCATACTATGGTAAAACCACTTAAATAAGTTCATGCTTTTTAATGAGGCCTTCTCTTCCCCTCTCAAACTGATTTTTTTCCTCTTCAGTTTCCTAGCCTGGCATGTAGAAAAGGAAAAAGGTAGGTATTTTTGCCTTTGAGAGAAATGTGGAATCTTCCATTTAAACTTGCTGTTAAAACTTGTGTTTTACTTTCTTGGCTTATTTATATAAATATAAAAAGCCAGAAGCCAGTGAAAATAAAAACCATGAAACTATCCATGATACATGCAGAAATAGTCTCCTTGAATGATAAACAAGCTCAGCTGCAGGAAGATCTGTGGTCTGATATTCATTACTGAAAAACTTCCATTGAATACACAGTTTTTCCTGATGACTTAATTAACTTGAAGAGTTCTCTGTCCTCTTAAAAGTATACCATTCCAGATTGGCTAAAAGCATGTTTACTTTGAACATTCATCAGTAATTCTGGGTCAGCCACCTCACAGCTTGGTTTGCTTTGGTGCCAGCTGTGTGTGGCAGAAAAGCTAATTAGATGTCTCTTGTGGTGTTAAAAGAGGGGAAAAGTCATGTTGGGGAACAGGATTCTTGCAGAGAGAAGAGAATATGGAATTTCCAGTTTTCCTCATGATTGAGAAGTTATGAGCACACAAACTAGTCCATATGGATCCATCAGGAACCCAGGGGCTTTTTCCAACAGAAGCTTTTCATCTGTGCAAATGAATTTCCATTTCAATATCCTAAAAATATTTAAGCAAATTATTTTACTTGTCCAAAAGCTGTTTTTCTATTCTAGATTTTTCCCTGCCTTACAACTATTTGAGTCCTCTCTTTATTCCCAAGTGCTCTCTTATTGCAGTGGCTTTGTTAATCTTCTTGTCTGAATTTCTAAAGCATTAGGGGATAATAATGATGCTCTTTTCCAATGTATTGTACTATTTGCTGTGGTTTCTTTTAAATGTATTTAGTAGTTCTCTCAATTAGATTTAGGTGAGAAATTTACCTGCCATTGGGTAGAAGTGATAGGCTTTGCAAATAATTAAAAAAAATTCCCCTTTTCTTTTTATTGGTCAATGTTATTTAGTAAAACTTGCCAATTATTATGTGTAAGTTTGGTGAGTTTTGACAAATATATTCATTTGTTAACCTCTACCCCAATCATGCCTGCAGCCGTAGCACTGTGGCTTCCTATCTCGACAGATCTCGGAAGCTAAGCAGGGTCAGGCCCAATTAGTACTTGGATGGGAGACCACTAGGGAACACCAGATACTGTAGGCTTGGGAGAAGGACCTAGCAATCCACTCCCAAAAATCAATCCACCAATGAAAACCCTATGAATAGCAGAGATGCACTGACAATGGTGTTTCACCTGTTGTATGTAGGGTCCCTATGAGTTGGACACCGACTTATTGGCACCTACCAACAACGACGACAACAACAACAACAACAACAACCCCAATCATAGCATATGATTGAAGATTTCTATACCTCAAAAAGGTTTTCTTCGTGTTCTTTTACAGTCAACCTTTTACCTGACTCCTAGGAAGTAATGATCTGCTTTCTATCATTATTGTTGAGTTTTTTTCCCTCCACTTAGTATAATGCTTTGGAGATTCCTCAATATTGTCATATTTGTTAGAAGTTTGTTCCTTTTTATCATTAAGTAGTATTTCATTAAATGACTAAACTACAGTTTGCTTATTCACTTATTACTTGATGGAAATTTGTGTCCTTCCAGGTTTTGGGTATTAAGAATAAAATTGCTGTGAACATTCATAAGTTTTATGTATATACTATTATTTCTTTAGGGCAAATAATTAAGAGTAGAAACCTTGCATTGTATGATAGGTATATGTTTAAATTTTAAAAAAATTGCCATGCTTTCCCCAAAGTGCTTCCACCATTTTGCATTCCCTCCAGTAGTGAATGAGAGTTCCTTTGCTCCACATGTTCATTAAAGTTTTCTAAGATCAGTCTTTTTAATTTTAACTACTCTAGTGAATGTGCAGTGGTAGCTCCTATTTTCATTTTCATTTCCTTAATAACTAATGATATTAAGCATTGTGTTATGTGCATATTTGCCATCTATGCATTTTCTTTGGTGAAATTACTGTTCAAATCCTTTCTTCATCTTTAAATAGGGTTGTTCATATTATTATGCAGTTGTGAGAGTTTTTAACGTGTGCTGGATGCAGTCCTTGTCTATTCTCAAGAAAGGAGAGCCAAACAAATGTGGAAAATATTGAATGATATCATTAATATCACACACAAATAAAATTGTGCTACAGATCATTCAAAAGTGATTGCAGCAGTATGCTGACAAGGAACTGTTGGAAAGTCAAGCAGGATTCAGAAGAGAGCATGGAACCAGGGACATTAGTGCTGATGTCAGATGGATATTGGTGAAAAGCAGAGACTACCAGAAAGATATCTATCTATGTTTTATTGACTATGCAAAGGCATTTGACTGTGTGGATCATAACAAATTATGGGTCACATTACAAAGAATGGGAGTATCAGAGCACTTAATTGTACTCATGAGGAATCTATGCGTGAACCAGGCAGCTGTTTGAACAGAACAAGGACACACTGCCTGGTGTAAATTTATGAAAGGTGTCCGTCAGCACTGTATCCTTTCATTGTAACTCTTCAGTCTCTTTACTGAGCAAATAATCCCAGAATTTGGACTCTTTGAAAAATAATATAGCTTCAGAATTGGAGGAAGATTCAGTAACTATTCACGTTATGCAAATGACACACCTCTGCTTGCTGAAAGTGAAGAGAATTTGAAACATTTACTGGTGAAGATAAAAGAACACAGCCTTCAGTATGGATTGCACCTCAACATTGAGAAAACCAAAATCTTTACAACTGGGTCAGTAAGCAACTTCATGATAAGTGGAGAAAAGATGGAGGTTGTCCAAGATTTTGTTTACTTGGTTCTACAATCAAAACCCATGGATGGAGCAGTCAAGAAATTAAAAGACATTGCATTTGGAAAAGCTGTTGCAAAAGATTTCTTTAATGTGTTGAAAAATAAAGGTGCCACACTGAAGATGAAGTTGTGCCTGACTCATGCCATGGTATTTTCAGTTGTATCATATGGTTGTGAAAGCTGGACTTTGAACAAGGGAGACAGAAGAAGAATTGATGCTTTTGAATTATGGTGCTGGAGATGAATATTAAATATACCACGGACTGCCAAAAGAACCAAAAGATCTATCCTAGAAGTGCAGGGTGCTCCTTGGAAGCAAGGATGGCTAGACTGCATGTTATGTATTTTGAACATGTTATTAGGATGGGCCAGTCCCTGGAGAAGGACATCATGTTTGGGAGAGTGACAGTTTGACAAAAAATAGGAAACCCCTCAACTAGATAGATAGACACAGTGTCTGAAACAATGGGCTTAAACATAAATAAGATCATGGGTCTGGCACAGAATCGAGGAGCGTTTCATTCTGCCGTACATAGAGTTGTTGTGAGTTGGTCCTGACTCCATGGCACCTATCGATAACAACAACTGATGAAGATCAAAGAACACAGCTTTCAGTATGGATTGTACCTCAACTTCAAGAAAACTAAAATCCTTACAACTGGGTCAGTAAACAACTTCATGATAGATGGAGAAGAGGTTAAAGTACAAGATTTTGCTCTACTTGATTCTACAATCAACACCTATGGAAGCAGAAGTCAAGAAATCTGAAGATACACTGCATTAGGAAAAGCAGTTGCAAAAGACCTCTTTAAATTGTTGAAAAGTAAAGTTTTCACATTGAAGGTGAAGGTGTGCCTAACTCATGCCTTGGTATTTTCAGTTGCATCATATGCTTGTGAAAGTTGGGATGTTATATAAGGGAGATAGGAGAAGAATTGATGCTTTTGAATTATGATGCTAGAGATGCACATTTAATATACCATGGACTGCCAAAAGCACCAACAGATTTGTCCTAGAAGAAGGGCTACCAGAATCCTCCCTGGAATCAAGGATAGCTAGCGTGGGTCTTACATATTTTGGACATGTTAGTAAGAGGAACCAATCCCTGGATGAGGTCGTCTTGTGTGGGAAAGTGGTGGGACAGCAGAAAAAAATCTAAACTTTAAATTAGGTGGATTGACATCAATTAGATGGCTGCAACAGCGGGCTTAACATAAAGGAGATTGAGAGCATTGTATGGTGTTGAGAATAGTGTTTTGTTTTGTTGTACATGGAGTTGCTATGAGTCAGCCCTGACTGGATGGCACCTAACAACAATAACTTGTACATCTGAACTCTGCCTACTTTTCTCAGTAAGACTCCTGAATTCTGTTTGGGTTTCCTTCTTTGTACTTTATCCTGAAAAGTCTTTAACAGTGTGGTGGGGCACTTAGAGGGATCATCTTGTTGTTGTTGTTTTTTTTTTCCCTTGCTCAGCTATCACTGTCTTGCGTTTTCTCTCTAAACCATTGTTTCATATTTTTTGATCCCTTTTAAAGTTATTTAAGGTTGTTGTTGTTGTTGTTGTTAGGTGCCGTCGAGTCGGTATCCGACTCATAGCAACCCTCATAGGGTTTTCAATGGCTGACTGTTTCGGGATTGCCTTGGGAGTGGGTTGCCACGTCCTTCTCCCATTATTTAAGGTTACAGGGTTATTATAGCTCCTGCTATTCCATCATTATTGGACACCAAAATTTGTGCTATGATTGTAAATTTTTCAGAATGTCTTCCTGTCCCCAAGTTTCCCCTCTATTACCTTTTAGGATGCTTATAATTCCACCATTAAATAATCATTAATGTTCATGTTTTGGTATTTGAATATCCTATTAGGATGCAAAAGTGTCTTATAAGCAGTTACCTAAATATGTGTTGGCCCTCTGAAAGCTTAGAAATGGTATAGAACTAGAAGTCTGGGTACTTGGCTTCAGATTGAGATCTATCACAAAGTAGGTGTACCCTGGCCAAGTACTTTAACTTGTCTAGGTCCAATTTCATCTAGTAAGGGAAGCGAAAGAAATAATTAATTGGCTTCTGGCCAAGAGCAAAATCTCTGTGTAAATCATAGAAACTGCACAAGCCTCAAATTAGACACATTGGAGGAGTTGGGAAAGGGAAAGAATACAGAAGTCTCCTAAAAAATTATCCTGGAGGCAGCATATTAATTTGCTAGGTTTGCCATGACAAAACCCCACAGATTGAGTGGCTTAAACACCAGAAATTTATTTATTACAACAAATTTGTCTTCCTGGTTCTGAAGGCTAAATGTGTAAGTTGTCAGCTAGTTTGGATTCTTCTGAGGCCTCTCTCTCTCTTTGATTTATAGATGGCTTCTGCCTTTTTATTGTGTCATCACATTTTCTAGGAGTCTCTTTATATGTCATTGGTGTCTCTCTGTCTTAATCTCCTTCTAAGGAAACCAGATTGGGTTGGGTTAGGGCTCATCCTAATAGGCTCCTTTTTAATTCAATTTTTAAGGGGGCTTTCTCCAAATATAGCCATGTTCTGAGATATGAGGGGCTAAGACTTCAACATGAATTTTGGGTAGATATGATTCATCCTATAACAGCAAGTGTTTCCATAAGCACAAAATGACAAGCACCCAATTGTTGACTACACATACCGATTTTCTGTGAGCTGACTTCTAAATGTTATCAATGTAGTATTAGAAATACCTGATCTTAAGTATTGATACCTTTATTAAATTTTCAAGGTATGACACAATGTAATGGTCATCACCATAACAGAGGATAACTCCCATAGAATGACCAGTTTTGATCATATATCTCCTGTATGTTTCGCTGTATAATAGGACATGTTAAAGCTACAGAAGTAGGCCTTGCCTTAGTCCTTAAGGAACTTAAATATAGTTAGAGAAACATAATACAATTTCCTTAAAACTTAAGCAAATCATCAAGGACAGTGAAGTAGAATATTGTCTATGCTATGTGCTATGGAAATTTGGGACTCAAGTACATATAGAAAATTATTACCTAGTAAATGATAGAGAAGACTTAGTTGGGGACGGTGGGGGGGAGGCATACAAGAGGGTAAGAGGGAACCTATATGAATAATGTACATCAAAATGCATATATGTAAAGGCCACAATGAAAAGCATGTCAGAATGAATCACATTAAGGTGTACATTAAAAATGTCCAATTAAAGAAAAAAAGAAATTCAGATATGTTGGAGCTAATAAATTCTGAAGAAACAAGATGGGTTTTGTGGCAAGATGGAAATCAAAGTGCTCTTTGTTTTGGATAAGCTAAGAGGGACCAAAGAAGGGGAATAAAATGTTCATCTTTGTTAGAAAAATTTCATTGTCTAATGAGAGTGGAGTCTTCGGAGACTGGATCAATTTCAGGATGTCATTTGTGAGAAATGAAAGTTACCACTTAGGCATGGCAACTTAATGCTTTTATTTATAACTCTTGTATATATTTTAGACAGTTATAATATTTTCAATTATGAATTTTGCAGACCCTTAGTGTTTTAAAAATAAATCTCAGATGTAATTTGTATGCCAACTAAACTTTGTTAAAGTTCCTCATTATCATTTAGCCCTCTGTAATAGTCTAACCTTTTCATTGCTGAGATAATTACCCGAGAGGACCAATTTTAAAGAGGAAGGCTTTATTTTGGCTTACAGTTTGAGAGGTTTTAGTCTATGGTCAACTGCCACCATTGCTTGGAGCCTGAGGTGAGGTAGAATATCATGGCAGCTGGAGCATGGTAGAGCTGAGTTGCTTAGCTCATGGCAGCCAAGAATCAGAAAGAGTGAAGAAGAGTCAGAAGTCAAGATATGGCTTTCCAGGGCACATCCCCAGCAACATACTTCCTCCATGGAGGCCACACCTCCTACATTGAGCCACCTCCCAGTAATGTCATCATATTTTGATTACATTAAAGAATTAATCCGATGATTAGGTTAGAGCCCTTAGATTTAAATAACTTCCCCCAAAGCCCATCAGCTGGCAGTCACAGCCAACACATGATCCTGTCAAAAGAACAAGGCAGCTTTATACATATGGCTATATAATTACTTTCAAAATGGATTAAGTACAAAATCCGAGAAGGTGCACAGTATGCCTAGTCCACCGTACACATTTAGGTCAGCTCTGATAGGAAGGAAGGACCTGATAAATGGTAACTGCCTCTGTCATACCACCCTGGCATCTAATTCCTTCTGATCTGAAAAGTTAAGCTGGGTCAGACTGCTTTAGTCCTTGGATGGGAGACAGTCTGGGAATACTGGGTGCTATAGGCTAGGGAGAAGGACCTGGCAGCCCACTCTGAAAATAAGCCATTGAAAACCCTATGAATAGCAGAGAAGAACTGACATATTGCTGGGCATGGCACAGTGTTGGGTAGTGTTTTGTTCTGTTTGTACATAGGGCCACTATGAGTTGAACCTGACTCAAAAGCACCTAACAACAACAAATCTATCACTGTATTCAAAAATTAACTGAAAATGGATCAAAGACCTTACTTTAAGAACTGAAACTTTGAAACTACTAGAGAAATACATAGGAGAAATATTTTAAGATCTAGGCATAAGCAAGGGCTTCCTAAATAGGGCATTCATATCTTCTGTGCTCCCACCAAAATCACATATTAAGCCCTGCTTACAGCATTCTAGGACTCTTCTAGTCCATGTCTCTAACCTTTTCTAGATTCCTTGTATGAACCAGTTCTAAAGCCTCTGAATTGAATGATCAAGTAGTACAGCAACAATACCACTTCTGTGGTACCAATTTTCTGCGTTACTCAGACTTGTTTGTCACTGTGACAAATATCTGAGAGAAACAATTTAAAGGAGGAAATATTTATTTTAGCTCACAATTTCAGAGATTTTAGTCTATAATTGGCTTGCTTCATTCTGTTGGACATGAGGTGAGGCAGAATATCATGCCAGTGTCCACATTTTGGGGAAGAGCTGCCAGAAAACAGAGTGAAGGGTCAGGTTACAAGATATCCTTTCTAGGGCGTGTCCCAGTGACCTACTTCATTCAGTTATGTTCTACTTTCTACCTGGCACCACCTCCTAGTCATGCCCCTCATATAACCTGTCAAGAAGTCAATCCACTAATTTGGTCAGAGCCCCCAGGATCCAGTCACTTCCCAAAATCTTACCAGTTGGTGGCCAAATCCTGAACACAAGAGCCTTTTGGGGATATCTCAGATTCAAACTAAAACACTCTTCAACTTCTCTTGTGATTCCCTTCCTTGGTTAAGGGCATCACTGTTTACCTTGTGTCTTAAGGAAAACTGAAGTATTTTGACTCTTCCCTGAGTCTAATCTCCATGTTCACATTGTCACCAGGTATAGTTATTCTTACTTCTAGAATCCTCCTTCTTGCCACTGCCATGCTACATCATAGCAGAAGGGCTCTTCTTTCTTCTTTACTGTATTATTATGATAAATTAATGGGCTTCCTTGTTTCCCAGCTCTCCTAATGTGTTCTTCACACAAATTCCAGAGCTATTCTAGTGAATAGCCTTCAGTGACCACATATCTGATTCAGAAACTCTGACATCTCTTCAGAGACTGGAGGGTAAAGCTTAAATTTTAAGTTTGTTCTTAGTCTGCTTTTCCAGGTTTCTTCCCACTTGTCTATACTCTAGTTTTAGTGTTCTAAGTGTGATGGCATGTTTACAGTTGTTCCTCCTCATTTTAGCTGTGCCACATCAGCAAATGGAGGTTCTTGGGGTTTACTCCATTTCCATCATTAAGTAGACTCTACCAGTCATCTTTTGAGTGTCTTTCTACATGGGAGGCTCATTTTCTGGCCTTATATCTGATAGCATTTCTCTGCTATTCATCAGGTTTTCAATGGCTAATTGTTTTGGGAATGGACTGTCAAGTCCTGCTCCCTAGTCTATCTTAGTCCGAAAGCAGAGCTAAAATCTATATGGATGACCCTGCTGATATGTGTAATACTGGTAACATAGCTTTCAGCATCAGAGCAACACACAAGCCTCCATACTACTGAAAACTGAATTTAGGAAGATAAGAAATCATCAAAAGGGAATGGAACACATAAACATCAACATTCTAGGTATCAGTGAGCTAATATGGACTGGCAGGGGCCATTTTGAATCAGGAAATTGTATGTTCTACTCTGCCAGGAATGACAAATTAAAGAGAAATGAGGTTGCATTCATCATCAAAAAGACATTTCAAGATGTGTCCTGAAGTACAATGCTGTCAGTGATAGAATAATAGCCACATACCTACAAGGAAGGCTAATTAATATGACTGTTATTAAATTTATGCACCTACCACTAGGGCCAAAAAAGAAGATAGAGAGGATTTTTACCAGATTCTGCAGTCTGAAATTGATTGAACATATAATCACAGTGTACTGATGATTACACTGGGGACTGTAATGCAAAAGTTGGAGACAAAGAAGACAGATCAGTAGTTGGAAAATATGGCCTTTGTGACAGAAATGATACTGGAGATTACATGATAGGATTTTGTCAGACCAGTGACCTTTTCATTGCAAATATACTTTTTCACCAACATAAATGGCAATGATACACATGGAATTCACCAGATGGAATATACAGGAACCAAACTGACTACATTTATGGAAGGAGGTGATGGAAAAGTACAATATCAAAAGCTATAACAAAGCCAGGTGCTGATTTGGGATCAGACCATCAAACTGTTTGTATACAGGTTCAAACTGAAACAAGAAAATGAGAACAAGTGAGCAAGAGCCAAGGTATGACTCTGAGTATATTATCTGAATTCAGAGAGCACCTCAAGAGCAGGTTTAATGCGTCAGACACAATAACAGAAGACCAGAAGAGTCATGGCATGATATCAAAGACATCATTCATGAGGAAAGCAAAAGGTTATTAAAAAGACAGGAAAAAAAGAAAGGACCAAATTACATGTAAAAAGAGACTCTGAAACTTGCCCTTGAACATTGAGCTGCCAAAGCAAAAGGAAGACATGATGAAGTTAAGGAACTAAACAGAAGATTTCAAAGATCAGCTTGAGAATACAAAACAAATATTATATTGACATGTGCAAAGTATGGGAGGTAGAAAAACAAAAGGGAAGAACATGCTCTGTTTTCTCAAGCTTAAGGAATTGAAAAAAATCAATCCTCAAGTGGCTATAGTGAAGGATTCTTCTCGGCAGTTATTGAATGATGCAGGAAACATCAAAAGAAGGTGGAAGGAATACACAGAAGCATTATCCCCAAAAGAATTGGTGGATGACCAACCATTTCAAGAGGTTGCATATGACCAGTAATCAATGATACTGAAGGAAGACATGGAAGCTGTCTTGAAGGAATTGGCAAACACAAGGCTCCAGGAATTGATGGAATACCAATCAAGACCTTTCAACAAATCGATGCAGCCCTGGAGTTGCTTACTTGTTTATGTCAAGTGATTTGGAAAACAGCTACCTGGCCAACTGACTGGAAAAGATCTATATTTGTGCCTATTCTCAAGGAAGCAGATCCAACTGACTGTGAAAACTATCAAACAATATCATTAATATCACATGCGAGGGAAATTTTACTAAAGATCATCCAAAAGTGACTGCAGCAATATATAGACAGAGAACTGCTGGAAAACCAAGCAGGATTCAGAAGAGGACATGGAGCTAGGGACATCATTGCTTATGTCAGACAACACCAAAAAGGTATCTATCTGTGTTTTATTGAGTATACAAAGGCAGTTGACTGTGTGGATCATAACAAATTATGGATAGCACCATGACCAATGGGAGTACCAAAGCATTTAATTATACTCATGAGGAATCTGTACATGGACCAGGAGGCACTCGTTTCAACAGAACAAGGAAACACTGCCTGGTTTAAAGTCGAGAAAGGTGTGTGTCAGGGCTGTATCTTTTCACCATACCTTTTCAGTCTCTATACTGAGCAAATAATCTGAGAAGCTAGACTTTATGAAGAAGAACATGGCATCAGTATTGGAGGAGGACTCATTGACAATCTGTGTTATGCAGATGACATGAATTTACTTGCTGAACGTGAAGAGGATTTGAAACATTTACTAATGAGGATCAAAGAACAAAGCCTTCTGTATGGGTTGCGCCTTAACATCAGCAAAACAAAAAAATCTTTACAACTGATTCAGTAAGCAACTTCATGATAAATGGAGAAAAAATTGTGGTTGTCCAAGATTTTTCTTTCCTTGGTTCTACAATCAATGCCCATGGAAACAACAGGCAAGAAATCAAAAGATGAATTGCTTTGGGAAAAGCTATTCCAGAAGATCTCTTTAAAGTGTTGAAAAGTAAAGATGTCACATTGAAGATAAAGTGTACCTGATTCATGCCATGATATTTTCAGTTGCATCATATCGTTATGAAAGCTGGACATTGAATAAGGGAGACAGAGGAAAAATTGGTGCTTTTGATTATGGTGCTGGAGATAAGTATTGAATATGACATGGGCTACCAAAAGAATATAGATCCATCCTAGAAGAAGTGCAAACAGAGTGCTTCCTTGGAAGAAAGGTTGGCTAGACTGTGTCTTATGTATTTTGGAAATATAGTCAGGAGAGACCAATCTCTGGATCATATTTAGGAGAGTAGTGGCTCAACAACAACAAAAAAGAAAACCCTCAACTAGATGGATTGACATAGTGTCTTCAACAATAGGCTTAAACATAAGTAATGTTGTGTGCCTGACACAGAATCTGGAAGTGTTTTATTCTGTTGTATATAGGGTTACTATGAGTCAGACCTGACTCACTGGCACCTAAAAACAAACAAGTATGATGACCAGTGGAAAAGGAGTATGCTAAACAGGAAGCAGAATTAGCAAAATGTTATAAATATATAAAGTACTTGCATTCTCCATTGGATAGACTTCTACTTACCTTTTATGACAGAAATGTCCTCCCTTTTATTATGTATCCCTGACATCATCCTCTGTCTTGACATGCAATTTTGAATACTGCATTTTTCAGTTATTTCTGTTCTTACATGTTCCTGTTGTATGCTATGAGTTCCATGAGGGAGGGACCAACATTTATTCACCTTTGTGTTCCTAGTATCCAATACAGTGTGTTGAGTACATTGTAGGAGATGATGTGTTTATTTGATTTCATTACTAGCATATGTTATTCATACACTTCTTTAGAATATCTTGTCCTTTCCAAGTTAGCTCTGTAGGTCCCCGGAGGCTGCCACTAGGAGGCTCCAAAACCATCCACATGAGGAAATTTGGTTTGCCTTCAAGTTAGCTAGGGAACTGCTGGTGCTTGAGCTGTTCTTATCAAAAGTTCAGATGTCTAAACCTTTTAGTTTTCTAGAATTCCATTTTTTGGTTGACTTTGGAATTAACATTTTTGGGTTATAAATTTCTTTCCAGAGAATTTATACCTGAATGACGATAAACCCAGAATATGAACATTCTCTCCTAGATAATGTACCCATGCTATTGAGGGAAAGTTTTCAAAGAGGCCAAGTGAGTTTTTTTAAGGCATAAAATGAAAGTAAGGGCTACTGACTGTATAATGCAAGACTTAAGTATTTTTTGTCTTCTTCATCAAAAGATATGTTAAGGGTAATTTTTGACTCGTTATTCATTTAACTTCCAAAGGATTTTAATATACTAATTCCAATAGAAATTGCCATCTAAAATTTTTGTTCCTCCATAGCCAAATATACATAGTAAGCTATTGGCTATAATTGGCATTCATGCCTACTACCTTGATGAGGTCAATTTGAAATCATTTCTTAGAAGGTTGTTTCTGTAGAGTGTTCTTGATATTGAGATAACAGTAGAACTTCGGAGTATTTTTTACTGTTTGGAGTTGAGGAGTGGAAGAGGAACACTCAGAGATACACTGATATCTTCATGTACCTTTGTCTTTCCATATCTAAATTTACAGTCTTCATTGAGGGGTTCATCTTCTTTCAGGGTTTCTATAGGCTGTAACAGTCATTCATTTTTCTAAATTCAGAGTAACTGAATTTTAGAATTGGAAAAACTTCAGTTAATGCAATCCAGTCCTCTACACAAAGTTTAAATTCCACTAAGTATGATTTAAAATGGCCCCAGATACACTGAGTGAACCAGCAAATGTCTTCATTTTGGCCTAGACTGGTTACGTATCTATTTTTGTCTGAGCCCAATCTTCTAAGAACTAATGCTTTACTCTGAGCTTTATGTATCAATGCTGTTAGTTATTTATGATTACTAACATTCCTTTTAGTTAGCACTTTTGTGAAGGATTTATCAGACCAAACAAAACATCTTTATTGATGGAATCTCAGAAATTGCAGATGAAAGAACTCAAATAGATATGATAATTCTGATTCATTGTTTAGATTCATATTGGATCCAGTTCTGCAGAGACTTTCATTTGAAAATAGACTTAAAGTTGATTGGCTGTGAGTCCTGGTGGACAGATGAAAAATCAAGGCTAAGATCAATACTGTGAGGAAGGCCTTAGAAATATTTACCAGATGAATGATTTATGCTTATTAGTTGTGGGAAGTCTCTGCTGCTGGGTTTTTGTGTTGCATGTTTTCATGAACATTTTTGAGATGAAACTATGATGTCTTCTTTTGGGAATGATGCAGAACTAGAGAAATAATGCAGATCACAGAGGAGGGAGCTGGAGCAGAGACTTGAATATTCATGGACATCTGCCAAGTATCCATATATATTTGCATACATTTTGTACAAGTGGATAAAAATACTTGCTGAGGCAGATCTTGCCAGAATGTCATTTGTTCTGCTGGGTGATGTAATGGGAAGAACACCAGCAGCCAGGAGGCCAGGGTTCTAATCTTTGCTTAGTGCAAAATCACTGAATCCTCTGGAAAACATCTTCTCTGGCCTGTTTCCTTGTCTGTGAAGTTTAAGGGTATTCTACTCTCTAACTGTCCCGCTAGAGCAGAAGTCAGCAAAGTCTACCTTGCAGACCAAATTTGTCATCATTTGTTTTTATAAAGATTTATTGGAACATAGCCATGTATTTTATTATACCACATATTCTTGAATCTAATCTGTACCCTCTCAACAGTTTTAGAGGGCTACAAAATCACATATGGATTAGAATTGGGTGCGGATTGAATTCACAGGCAAGAGCTGGAATTCTCACGGTTGAGAACTGGAGTCAGGTTCTAATCATCTGATTTTGTAGCCCTCCAAAATTGTTGAAAGGGTGTGGATTAGATTAGAGAATATACAGTATATCATCTATGGCTGCTTTTGCATTGCAGTAGCAGAGCTGAGTTGTTGAGAGACTTTATGCCTACAAAACCTAGAATATTTACTGTCTGTAGAAAAAAATCTGCCAACCCCTGCTCTAGAGAACTTTTCAACCACTGAGACTGCGGTTGGCCACTGATAATAGATAGGTAGAGGCTAAGAATGTCAAATGTCCTGTTGTTGTTGTTGTTGTTGTTAGGTGTTGTTAAGTTGGGACTGACTCATAGTGACCTGTGTACAACAGAAGGAAATACTCTCCAACACTACACCAGTCACATGATCTTTTTTGTGTTTAAGTCCACTGTTGCAGCTGCTGTGTCAATCCATCTAGTTGAGGGTCTTTTTTTTTTTCCATTGACCCACCACTCTCCCAAACATCATGTCCTTCTCCAGGGATTGGTCCCTCCTAATAACATGTCCAAAATACATAACATGCAATCTAGCCATCCTTGCTTCCAAGGAACACTGGTTGCACTTCTTCTAGGATGGACCTGTTAGTTCTCTTGGAAGTCCATGGTAGGTTCAGTATTTGTTTCTAGCATCATAATTCAAAAGCATCAATTCTTCCTGTCTCCCTTATTCAATGTCCAGCTTTCACAAACATATGATAAAACTGAAACTACAATGGCATGAGTCAGGTGTACCTTTGTCTTCAATGTGACATCTTTACTTTTCAATACTTTAAAGAGGTCTTTTGCAACAGCTTTTCCTAAGGCAATTCATGTTTTGATTTCTTGACTGTTGTCTTACCAAGGTTGCTGGATTCAAGCTCTATATAACAGAATGAGTTGCCTTTTTATAAAGTAGGGAATACATTAGAATGTATTATAAAAATCATGCCATTTATGAAAATAGCAAAATCCAAAGTACATTTGAGTAAATCTAACAAATGTTGCATCAAGTTTTACTAGGGAAAATTGTAAAACTTTATTGAAGAACATAAAAAGATACCTACATGGAGATACATCACTTCATGGCTAGGAATACTAAACATCTTAAAATTGTCTCAATTCAATTTTAATCTCAAAGCAAATCACATTCCTGCAAGCTGTGTGCATGTGTTTTTGGAACTTACTTAAGCTGATCATCTCAATGTCACCAATCAGCTGGTTGGGGTCCTTTTGGCCTATCTGGATAGAAGTTATGGGTAGGCAAGGAGAAGTTCTTCAAGTGCTGGTATTTGGCAGTGTTTGTATCCATGAGCATCTGACCTAGTGAGCAGTGACAACAGACAGACAGGAATAGCAGCAACTGCAACAGCAGCAACTCATACCTTCTAATGTTATAGCTGCTATGTAGACCTAGGAAGTCAGGAAACCTAAGCCCATAAATTCTACAGCTCTTACATAGGTTGAGGAGTAGGTATTCCTCAGCTGGCATTGGAATTTCTGGGCACAGGAGGATCCTAGGTATCAGTATTCCTCAGCCTTTGGCAGCAGCTGGTGTTGCTGCTTTTGAGCAGCAGTAGTTATCAGGATTTCTCAGTCTTAGATAATGACCAGTATTACAGCTCCTGTGCATAGGATGTTTAAGACCTTCAGTCCCAAAGATTTGACAACTCTGGAACTTTTCCAGTTGCAGGGCCTGTGGTTTCTCCTTTGGCTCTTTGCAGCCTTTTCTCTCTCTTCCACTGCCCCTCTTTTTTCTTCCCTGGTTACTCTTTAGAACTGTTCAGCTACCTCTTATTGCTATGGACACAGTCAATATTGCTGCCATTTGGGAGGTAGTTATCACAGCCCTTCTGCTGCTGCTCCTGTTGCTGCTACTGCTGCTTCTGCTGCTACTCTGCTAATAGACACTGGTCTTGCAGCTTTGCCTCTTCTTCAGCTGACTCCTTGACATCTGCTTCTGCAGCTGAGCATTTTGGCTGTTCTGCTGTTCTGCCACTGCTGTTCCACTGCCTCTGCCATCCCTTATTGCTGTCATCACTGCTGTTCTGTCTCTGCTGTTTCTTTCTTTGTGTTACCAGCTCAGCCTGCACTACTAACAATGGGCAAAGATTGCTTGAGAGAAGCATTTTACAGGGTCTAATGTTGCAACACCAGGCACAGCACAGGATGGTGTCTCCTAACCAGCTCACCAAGTGAGCCAAAGAGCCTCCTTCTATAGCCATGTAAATGAAGGTTTCTGCTTGGACCAGTCACAAAATAGTCCCTTTTGTATGAATCACAGCAGTGCCTCTGCTGGGACACCAGGGGCAGTGCTGTCTCTCTGGCCTATGTTGGTCACAAGGTCTTCTAGAGTTTACTAACACTTGTCATAACAAAAAGTTCAATGTAGACTACAAACTATTTGAAACTGCCATGGCTGGAGCTGCACCCTTAGAAGCTAAATTGTCACAAGGCTTAGTTAAGGCATCTATGAAGTGTTCAAAACTACCAGTGCTGGAATAAGGCTGGGACAGCTGGCTGGTTGAGTGTTCTTTACAGCAGCTAGGGTGGCAGGGGAGAGTCTAATGGATTAGGGAGTCAGATTACCCCATGCCCTGAAACCAGTGCTCTCTTACAGAGAAATATGCAGCAGAAGGAGCGTGTTCACAGTAAGGATAAAAAAATCCTTATCATAAACACTAATATTGATTTTAATAGTTTATTAACAATACTGCATGCCTAGTACCCAAGGGAGAGGTGGGTTCCCTTTATCTATCTCACCAATGGATATAGAGTATTTGATAAAATTCAGCATCTCTGTATGATAAAAACTCTGAGAAAACTGGAAAAGTTGGGAATTTTCCTAACCTGATAATAAACCATCTATGAAAAAGCCTACAAGATTCTCTGTTCCTCCTTGTTTGACAAACCATATCTTCTCATGTAGTGCCAGGCTTTTCCCTGAGTCCAAATGGTGAAGGTTGGAGTAAACAGATTTGACTGTATTGGGTGACTGGTCACCAAGGAAGTTTTCAACTTGGGAAAACTGGATATTGTTGCCTTAAAGGACCCTTTTTTTGACCTAAACTCCATGGTCTACATATTCCAGTATGATTCCACCCTTGGCAAGACCAATGATACAGTCAAAGATGAGTATGGGAAGGTTGTCATCCATGGAAAGCCTACCTCAGTCTTCCAGGAGTGAGAGCCTGCCAACATCAAGTGAGGTGATGGTGTTGCTGAATGTATTTTGGAGCACATTGGTGTTGTCTTCTGCCATGGAGAATGTTGGAACTCATTTGAAGGTTGGAACCAAAATGGTCATCATCTCTGTACCTCCTGCTGATGCTCCTATGTTTTTGATGAGTGTGAAACATTAGATGATTTCCCTCATGATTTTCAGTAATGTCCCCTGTACCACAAACTGCTTAGCTTTCCTTGCCAAGGTCACCTATGACAATTTTGGCATGTAGAGAAACTCATGCCCACATTCCATACCAGCATTGCCATGCATAAGACGACTATGGATGGCCCCTGTGGGAAACTGGAGTATGGAAGCCATGGAACTGCCCAGAGCATCTTCCTTGCATCCACTGGCACTTCCACGGTTGTAGGCAAAGTCATGCCTGAGCTGAATGGGCAATTCACTGGTACAACTTCAGTGTATCTGCCAATATGTATCATTCATGATCTGGCCTTCTATCTAGATAAAGCTGCTAAAAGTGGTGACATCAAGAAGATGGTGAAGCAGCCATTGAAGTCCAATGAAAAGGCATTCTAGGCTATACCAAGGATCAGTTTGTCTCCTGTCACTTTAACAACAACAAATACTCTTCCACTTTCAATGCTACAGGTGGAATTGCCCTCAAGGACAGTTTTGTTATGCTTATTTCCTAGCATGTTAACAAATATGGCTGTAGCAACAGGGTGGTGGGCTTTATGGTTCACATGAGCTCAAAGGAGTAACATCCCTGTTGACCACCAGCCCCAGCAGGAAACACAAGAGGAAGACAGACGCCCTAAGTTTCTGGAGAATCCTCATCCCAACTCAGACCCTGAACACATTGAGAATCTTCCCTCTTCACTGTTTCTATCCTAGATCCCCAGAAGAAGGGAAAGGACTTAGAAAACCCTTCTTTATCATGCACCATCAATAAAGTCCACTGCACCCAACCAAAAGAACAGTAACAGTACAAAGGAAAACAAATAAAAACTTACAACATTATTCTTAATGATGAAAGCAAAGACGTTCTCTCTCATCACTCTTACTCAACATTGTGCTTGAATTGTTAGCTAGTGCAATAGGGAGGACAAGTAAAAGCCCTGCCTAGTGGAAAGGTATACAGTAAACTGCCTCTATGTGCAGATGACATGATAGTCTACATAGGAAATCCCAAAGAATCTATAAAAAAGCTCCTAGAACTAACAAATGAGTTTGCCAAGTCTGGAGGGTACAATGTCAATATCCAAAAGTGAATTCTTTGTCTATATATGTACTTACAATGTCTTATATATGTACTTAAAATTTGAGATTTACAAAAATATGATTTACAATAGCACCCAACAGTTTAAATCTAGCAAAATGTATAGAGAATATATATGCTGAAAATTACAAAACAGTGGTGAGACAAATCAAATAAATGGAGAGAGAAAATGGATTCATGGATTAGAAAACTCAATATTATTCAGACATCAGTTCTCCCTAGTGTGATCTATAGGTTCAACTCAATCCCATTTAAGTCCACATAAAACTTTTCTTTAAATATATGTTTATTTATATTAACTAGAATATGTATACAAACATACAAATGAACAAGAATAGGTAAAACAGTTATGAAAAAAGAACAATGTTTAAAGTTAGTAGAACCTGGTTTCATGACAGTATAAAGGAATAGTAATCAAGGGAATATGGTATTGGTAAAAGGATAAATGAGTACATCAGCGGAACAGAACGGGGAGCTTAGAAATAGATCCACACAAGTAATGTCAAATGATTTTTTTTTTTTTTTTTTTTGCGGTACTGGGGGTTGAACCCAGGGCCTCGCGCCTGCATGCTCTGCAAGTGCTGGACCATTGAGCTGCACCTTAGCCCTTGTTTTTTTTACTTTTTGAGACAGGGTCTCGCTAAGTTACGCAGACTGCCTCTGGTCTCGAACTTGCGATCCTCCCGCCTCTGCCTCCCGAGCCGCTGGGATTACAGGTGTGCACCACCACGCCCGGCCCATGTCAAATGATTTTTGACAAAGGTGCAGGCAGCTCAATGGAGAAAGAAAAGCTTTCAACAAATGATGCTGGAACAATTGAAAGTTCTTATGTGAAAAGATTGTTGTTAGGTGCTATTGAGTCGGGTCTGACTAATAATGAACTTATATACAGCAGAATGAAATACTTAACCAATTCTGTGCCAGGCCCATGATCTTATTTATGATTCAGCCCATTGTTGCAGTCAATCCATCTAGTTGAAGGTTTTCCTTTTTTTTTTTTCATTGACCTGCCACTCCCCTAGACATGATGCCCTTCTCCTGGGATTGATCCTTCCTGACTAAATGTTCAAAATATGTAATATGCAATCTGGCCATCCTTGCTTCCAAGGAGCACTCTGGTTGCACTTCTTCTAGGACAGATCTGTTGGTTCCTTTGACAGTCCATGGAATAGTCAATATTTGTCTCTAGCATCATAATTCAAAAGCATCAATTATTCTCCTGTCTCCCTTGTTTAATGTCCAGCTTTCACAACCATATGATGTGACTGAAAATACCATGGCATGAATGAGGCACATCTTCATCTTCAATGTGACATCTTTACTTTCTAATACTCTAAAGAGATCTTTTGGCACAACTTTTCCCAGAGCAATGTGTCTTTTGATTTCTTGACTGCTGCTCCCACAGGTGTTGATTTTAGAACCAAGTAAAGCAAAATTGTGGACAACCTCAATCTTTTTTCCATATATCATGAAGTTGTATACTGACGCACTGTAAGGATTTTTGTTTTGTTGATGTTGAGTCGCAATCCATACGGAAGGCTATGTTCTTTGATCTTTATCAGTAAATGTTTCAAATCTTCATTTTCAGCAAGTAGAGTTGTGCCATCTGCTTAACGCACATTGTTGATGAGTCTTCCTCCAATCCTGATGCCATGGTCTTCTTTATAAAGCCCAGCTTCTTGGATTATTTGCCCAGCATACAAAATGAAGAGATACAGTGAAAGTATACAGCCCCGACATACAGCCCCAACATACGCCTTTCTCAACTTTAAACCAAGCAGTGTTTCCTTGTTCTGTTTGAATGAGTGTCTTCTTGTCCGTGTACAGATTCCTCATGAAACAATTAGGTGCCCTAGTATTCTCATTCTTTGAAGTGTTATCTATAATTTATTATGCAAAGGCATTTAACTGTGTATCATAACAAATAACTAATAATAAATTATGTGAAAAAATAAAGTTCGGCATATCAATAACATTTTATATATAAATTAACCTAAAAATTTCATGTACAAAACTCATAAAACATACAGAAAGCAAAGTAGGAGAAATCTACATGACCTTGGAATTGGCCAAAGTATTTTGTTTTTTATTTTATTTTTGTTTTTATTTTTTTATTGGAATTTTTGAATGTACAACTTAATATGATTCATTCTGAATGTATTTCATTGTGACATTTCCATATATGCATTTTTGTTGCACATTACACAGATAAGTTCCCCCTTACCCTCTTGTACACTTCCTCCCCTGTCTCTCCCCCCACCAAAGACTTCTCTTCCATTTGCTTGTCTTTTTATGGTAATATTTTTCTATATATCATTGGGTCCCAATTATGTTTGAGATTGAAACTTTTTCTGTAGTGAACTTTCTTTTTACATTGTCAGTACTATTACATGAATTTTCTAGCCCATCTATATTACTACCATTCTTTGGTATTATTGGTGTTATTATAATTATTTCCAGGACTATTAAAGTTGGGCTGTTCACTCTGAGGTCACTCCCTCTCCCATTCCTCTCTCCTCCTTGTTCCTCTCTCCTCTTTTTCCTCTCCCAGGATTGCCTCCTTTTGCTAGATCCCTCCCTCCTCCTTTTGCAGTCCCCAAATTGTGCCATCTCCACTAGGTCGACTTTAGATTTTTTTTTATTGTGTTCTGACCGCCACATAGGACTTTTTCCTTCTTGTAATTTTGATTCAGCTTCCACATATGAGTGAGAACATGTGGTGTTTCTGTTTCTGAGCTTGTGTTCGTTCACTTAAAATAATTTTCTCCAATTCCATCCATTTTGTTGCAAATGGCATTATTTCATTTTTTTGATTCCTGAGTAGTATTCCATTGTGTATATGCCATCGTTTTTAAATCTGTTCTTCTGTTGATGGGCACTTTGGTTGCTTCCATATATCCTTGCTATTGTGAAAAGTGCTGCATTGAACATGGAGATGCAGGTGTCTCTGTGGTATCTCCCTTTGGATAGATTCCCAATAGTATTATAGTTGGGTCATATGGTAGATCTATTTTTAGTTTTTTAAGATACCTCTGTATTGATTTCCAAAGTGGTTGGACTAATTTACAGCTCCACTAGCAGTGTAAGAGTATTCCCTTTTCTCCACAACCTCACCAGCATTTGTTCTTATTTGTTTTATAGATCTTGGGCATTCTTCCTGGTGTAAGGTGGAATCTCAGAGTTGTTGTAATTTGCATTTCCCTAATGGCTAGGGATATTGAGCATTTTTTCTTGTGTTTCATGCCTTTACGGGCATCTTCATTTGAGAACTGTCTATTCAGGTCCTTTGCCCATTTGTGTATTGGGTTATTTGTTTTCTTGGGTATTTTTTTCTTAAGTTCTTTATAAATTCTGGTAATTAGGCCTTTGTGGAATTGGCCAAAGTATTTAGAAAAAATATCAAAAATATGATTTGACAAAGAACAAATTGATAAATTGGACTGTCTTAACATTTGAAGATTTTTTTTTCCCTGTTGAGAGAATGACAAAGTAAAGCCACATACTGAGAGTGAATATTTTAAAGTCATAAATCTGATAAAAAATTAATGTTTAGAACCTATAAGAATTCTTAAAAAGATTATAAAATAAAATCCAAATAAAAATGAGAAAGAGATATGAACAGACACTTCATAAAGCAGGGCCCTATGGTGCATGTCTATAATTCTAGTGACTCAGTTGGCTGAGGCAGGAAGATTGCAAATTCAAGGCCAGAGGCAGCTTGAATGACTTAGTGAGACTGTCTCAAAGAAAAAGGGGCAGGGGTTGGTGTGCAGCTCAGTGGTGGTGCAGTTGTCTAGGATGCATGAGATGGTTCAATCCCCACCCCTGTGTATTGAAAAAAAAAAGCTAAAGAAAATATATGGATAGAATGTAAGTACATGAACATATGCTCAATATCATTGTCTTTATGGAAATGGAAATTAAACCTGCAATGAGATACCACTACAAATCTATTAGAGTGCTTAATATAAACATCAAACAACACAACAAAACAAAAACCTGAAAATACCAATTGTTGTTTTGGGAGTTTTGGAGAACCAAATGTAAACTACAGATTTGATGAATCTAACTATATTGTGGGCTGGGATTTAGCTCAGTTGGTAGAGCACTGTGCTGCAGTCTCTGAGGCCCCAAGTTCAATTCCCAGCACCGCAAAAATGGGAGAAGGGCCTGGAAATCCACTCCCAAGACAATCCCGAAGCAGTCAGCCATTGAAAACCCTATAAGGGTGCTATGAGTCAGGTACCTACTCGAGGGCACCTAACAACACAACAACAACAACTATATTGTAATGAATGACACAATCACATTGAGAGCTTAGAGAAGAAAGCAGGTAAACTAAGTAATTTTATTTTGAATGGATACCATAGCCTAAAGAAAAAGGAACTATACAAAAACTCTATATTGTAGTTGGTAAATTTGTTGTTTAAAGAAATATGGGTTGTTAATTCTGAGGCTACATTTCATGTATATGACTGTTGAACATATAAGCAAAGGTATTATCATTGATGATAATAAGATTTCTCCTTGTCAGAAAAAGAAATTACAAATGGGAGTTCTTGGGTGAACCCTTTAGTGCTGGATTGGAATTCTAGGCATACCTATGAACTAATGTTGTATTTTCTTATTAATACATAGGTAGAAATAGAAATATCTTGTTGTTGTTGTTAGGTGCTGTCGAGTCGGTATCTGACTCATAGCGACCCTCATAGGGTTTTCAACGGCTGTTTTGGGATTGCTTTGGGAGTAGATTGCCAGGTCCTTCTCCCATTTTTGCAGTGCAGGGAATTGAACTCGGGACCTCAGAGACTGCAGCGTAGTGCTCTACCAACTGAGTTAAATCCCAGCCCCAAAGAGTTGTTGTTGTTAGGTGCCATCGAGTCAGTATCTGACTCACAGCGACCCTCATAGGGTTTTCAATGGCTGACTGTTTTGGGATTGCCTTGGGAGGGATTGCCAGGTCCTTCTCCCATTTTTGTGGTGCTGGGAACCGAACTCAGGACCTCAGAGACTGTAGCACAGTGCTCTACCAACTGAGCTAAATCCCAGCCCAGAAATATCTATCAGTTAGTAAATACACATACACATTTCCTAGCTCTGTTTACTTCAGAGGGCCTGGAAGTAGTGATACCCCAATAGCAATGTGCACTCTACCTAGATCTTGGATAATAAATTCCATTCTCCAAAGAAAGGAATGAAGTCTTCTTAGAGAAGTAGATAATTCCAGGATAAGCAAGGAAAATACAAGCTGAATCTGGGACATTTATGTGCAAGGAAGTGCTTTAAAAACAAAAGGACAATATTTCAAAAGGTCACATAAACCAACCTGAATAACTCCTAGTAGCCAGAGCTATAACCATATGGTAATTTAAAGTTTTAAAATGGTGGTTATCTTTATGAGAGGTTGGAGAGAAGAAGGAGAATGTCACCGCAGAGAAGTAAGCAGAAAAGAGCTAGGCATATATCCTTACTCAGTGGTAGAATGCTTGCCTAGCATATGTGAGGCTCTGAGTTTGATCCCCAGCACTTCAAAACAAATAACCCACAGTGGTAAGCAAAGGACTTCATATATTTCTGAGTAATCTTATTTCTTCAAACAAACCTGAAACAAATATGATAAAATATTGTGAAATGATATGGCTGAGTGTGAGAGTACATAGATATGAGTGTTATTCTTTATACATTTTTCTGCTTGAAACATTTCATAACTAAAACCTTGTAAAAAGGAACAATTGTGTTTTTTTCTAAAGATAGTACACTGAATGCCTCAGGGGTGCATGAGTCTGGATTTATAGTTGTTGTCTTAGACTGTCTTAGTCAACCAAAAGTGAAATAGATAGTAATAATTGGTTATGAGGAGGGAAACAATAATGAGAGACATTTTGAAGCCAAAATGGATAAACTTGACCTGAAGAGAAAGATAAAGAAAATGAGAAAATTGAGGATCAGAGACTAGAGTACCAGAGAAATTCAAGGATAAGGCAATTGGTAGGAGGAGAAGGTAGGTAATAAGTACTTCAGTGTGGGACTATAGAGCCTCTACACAACCTCTTGTCAAGATCTGTGAACCTTTTAAGACTCTAAAGCATCATGATCTTGTGTCTCTTGCTTTTGTCAAAGTGGTTTCATTGAAGACAAAAGGAAAGAGAGTGGCTCTAGTTTCATTATCTGTCAGTTTGTGTGAAGGCAGCTGACTTTCTCTCAAACCTGTACCTCAGTTGCAGTGCTTCAATATTAGCATAAAAATTATTTCAAAGTGGTAATAACTGATCTTGTATAATCTGCAGAGGAAACAAAAATTTGGACTATGTAAAAATAGCATTGTGGCCCCAAAATTGTAAAGTGATTTATGTTTTGATATTTTGAGACAGTATCTTGTTATGTTGCCCATGGTAGTCTTCAACTCATGGACTCAAGCAATCTTCCCACTTCAGTCCCTCTAGTAGCTGAGAATGTGCTTGAATTGTTTTAATTTTAGAAAAACCCTATAGTTCTGTTTGTTTGTTCATTTATTCTTAGTTGACTTTATTGTTTGCTGGCTTTAAATTCATAATCCTTCTGCCTCAGCCTCCTGAGTGCTAGAATAACAGATGTGTGCTAACACGCCCATCCAGTTCTGTTTAGTTTTATTATTTAAAAATTAACAAAATGGTAAAATACACGTAACAAAATTTACTGTCTCAGCCTGAAAGTGTATGTTTTGCTGTTATTAAATACATTTATGTTGTGTAATTATCAACACTATCCATTCCCAGAACTCATTTTATCTTGCAAAGCTGAAATTCATTAACATCCCCCTATGATTTTCCCCTAGACCCTGGTAACTTCCATTGTACATTCCTTCTCTATAAATTTGACTACCTTAGGTATCATATATTAGTGGAATCAATTATTAGGTTTCTGTGTGACTGGATTCTTTCACTTAGCATGATGCCCTCAGTGTTCATCCATTCATATTGTAGCATGTGTCCAAATTTCTTTGCTTTTAGGCTGAAAATATTCCAATGAATGTATATACCACATTTGGTTTATCTCTTTATCTTGCAGAGGACACTGGTTGCTTGTACCATTTGACTTTGTGAATAATACTGCTATTGAGCAAGAGTGTGTTATTTTTGTTACTTTTCAGTTTTTTATTAGCATATATTAATTGTACAAAGGAGTTTAAATAGCACATTTCCATACATGCATATAATATGCTTTGATCATTTTCATCCCTCTATTATTTTTTCTTATCATCGTTCCACTCTCCATCTTTTCCCATTCCATGTCTCTAAATAGTCTTCCTTTTATTTTCATGTCCTTATCCCTACCCAGAATTCCACGTATTAGAGAAAACATGCAGTACTTCTCTTTGTAAAAACTTAGTTTACTTAATAGAAGCTCTAGTTCTATCCATTTTCCTGAAGATGACATAATTTTGTTATTCTTTATGAATAACACTCCATTGTGTATGTATCACATTTCCCTTTCTGTTTTAAATATTATTATTCTAATTAGTACACAAAATAATGGGCTTCATGATGACTTTTCTACATGTGTACATCATGTGCTGTGCTAATCCTCACCCCATTACCCTCCATTGTCCCCACTTCCTTCTCCTGCATGTCCCTTTCCTCCCCCTAAGTAGTTCCCTTCATGTCTCATACACATACGCACACACATGCACGCACACATACCGCACATATGCACTGAGATTGTTAAAAATGTATACACATTTTAAGAGGTATTATCTATATATTACTTTTCACAATTGAATTGAATTATGACAGTAATGTGTAATATGACTTTTTGTAATTGAAGAAGTCAAATGTGACTTGTATTCCATTTTGTTATATATAGTGAGTATTACAACTTTAATATAGCTAATGTGAATACATTTTTTGTCATCCTCTTAGTGTATGTATGTGCATGCATTTGTTATGTGATTTTTTTCTGAGTCTGGCTTATTTTGCTTAACATGATGACCTCCAGTTCCATCCATTTTCTAGTAAATGACATAATTTAGTTCCTTATGATTGAATAAAACTCCATTGTGTATATGTACCACATTTTCTTTATCCATTTATCTGATGGTGAACATTTATGCTGATTCTATAACTTGACATGGTGAACAGTACTTCAGTAAACATGGATGTTCAGGTATCTCTGGGGTATGTTGCCTTAGATTCCTTTGTGTGTATACCTAAGGGTGGTATATCTGAATCATATGGTAGCTTTATTTTTAGTTTTTAGAGGAACCTTTGTATTGACTTCCATAGTGGCTGCAATAATCTATATTCCTACCAATAGTGTATAAATTGTTCTTTCCTCTCTGCATCATCATGAGCATTTGTTATTTGTTTTCTTGATGATACCATTCTGACTGGAGTGAGATGGCATCATAATGCAGTTTTGAGTTGCATCTCCCATATGGCTAAGGATGTTGAATATTTTAAAATGTATTTATTAGTCATTTGTATTTCTTTTGAGTACTCTGTAATTCATTTGCCCATTTATTGTTGTTGTTGTTGTTGTTAGGTGCCGTCAAGTCGGTATCCGACTCATAGCGACCCTCTGTACAACAGGGGAAACACTATTGTCAGTGCTTCTTTGATGTTCACAGGGTTTTCAATGGCAGATTGATTTTTGGGAGGGGGTTGCCAGGTCCTTCTCCCAAGCCTACAGCTTCTGGTGTTCCCAGGCGGTCTCCCATCCAGGTACTAACCAGGCCTGACCCTGCTTAGCTTCAGAGATCTGACGAGATCGGATGCCACAGGGCTACAGCTGCAGGCCGCCCATTTATTAGTTGGATGATTTGCTTAGTTGGTACATCAGTTTTTGAGTTCTTTGTATATTCTAGATATTAGTCCTCTGCCAGATGTATAGTTGGCAAAGATTTTCTCCTGTTTTTAAGGCTGTTTTGTCACTCTGTTAATTGTTCCAGTTGCTGGGCAATGGTTTTTTTTAATTTCAGGCAATCCTGTTGTTTAATTCTTGCTATTATTTCCTGGGCTGTTAGAGTCCTTTTCAGAAAGTCCTTGCTGATCCCTTTATCTTATGTTTTCCTCTAGTGGTTTCAAAGTTTCAGGTCTTACATTAAGGTTTTAATCCATTTTGAATTGATTTTTGCACTGGGTGAAATGTAGGGATCCTCTTTCATTTCTCTACATGTGGATATCCAGTTTTCCCAGAACCATTATTTGAACAGGGTATCTTTTCTCTATCATATGCTTTTAGCAACTTTGCTGAGACTCAGGTAACTGTAGCTTCTGGGTTTGTTTCTGGATCCTCTATTCTATTCTAGTCTATGTCTTTGCGTGTGTGTGTGCCAATAACATGCTGTTTTTGTAACTGTGGTTCTAGTTACTATAATTTGAAATCAGGTATTGTGATAGCTCTAGCATTGTTCTTTCTTCTCAAGATTGCTTTGACTAGTTGAGGTTTTTTAATGCTTACATATGAATTTTAGGATTTTTTCTATTTCTATGAAGAATATCATTGGAATTTTGATGGAAATTGCATTGACATTGTACATCACTTTTGCTAATAATAGCAATTTTCACAAAAATACTAATTCTCCTGATCCATGAGCATGAGAGGTCTTTCCATCTTCCAGTGTTTTCCTCAATTTCTTTTTTTAGTGTTTTAAAGTTTTCATTGTAGAAGTCTTTCACCTCTGTGGTTAGGTTTATTCTTAGGTATTTTATCTTATTTTATTTTTTGAGGCTATTGAGAATAGGATTGGTTTCCTGATTTCTTTCACAGCAAGTTTGTTGTGCATATTTAGAGAAACTACTGAGTTTTGTATGTTGATTTGGTATCCTGCTACTTTGCTGAAAGTGTTTGTCATATCTAAGTGTTTCCTGGGGGAGTCTTTGGGGTCTTTTATATATAGGATCATATAATCTGAAGGTAGGGATCATTTTACTTCTTCCTTTCCTATTTACATCTTTTTTCTTTCTTTCTCTTGCCTTATTGCTCTAAGAATTCACACACTATATTGAATACAAATGGAGAAAGTGGACACCTTTGTCAGATTTTAAAGGAATTGCTTTTGGTTTTTCCCCATTTAATATAATTTTGGCTATAGAATTGTCCTGTATAGCCTTTATTATGTTTAGGTATGTACCTTCTCCTAGTTTCTTTAGGACTTTTATCATAAAGGGATATTGAACTTTGTCAAATGATTTTTCTGTCTCTGTTAAGATCATCATATGATTTCTGTCCCTGGGTCTATTTATATGCTGTATTACACCTGTTGGTTTATGTTGAGCCATCCTTGCATCCCTGGAATGAAACCTACTTCATGTATGATCCACATGGTGCATAATCTTTTAAATGTGTTATTATATTTGATTTGTGTTTTATTGGGTATACTTGTGTCTATGTTTATCAAGGATATTGGTCGATAGTATTTTAAATCACTGTATGCTTAGTTGGTTTTGACGTCAGGGTAATACAATCATTCAATGAGTATGGTTATGTTTCTTCACTTTCTAGTTTATGGAATAGTTTGAGGAGCATTGGTGTCAATTCTACTTTAGAGTTCTGATAGAATTTGATGGTGCATCGCTGTAGTCCTGGGCTTTTCATTGTTGGGATGCTCTTTATTACTGCTTCCTTTTGCTAATTATATTGTTGTTAGGTGCTGTTGAGTTGGTATCTGACTTATAGTGACCCTGTGTACAACAGGTGAAGCAGTGCTATTCATAAAGTTTTCAATGGCAGATTGTTTTTGGGAGTGGGTTGCCAGGTCCTTCTCCCAAGTCTATAGTACCTGGTTTTCCCAGGCGGTCTCCCATTCAAGTACTAACCAGGCCCAACCCTCCTTAGCTTCTGAGATCTGACAGGATCACACACCACAGTGGTACAGCTTCAGACTAATTATAGATATGTTTCAGTTGTTAATATCTTTTGTAGGTCTTTTAGTAGAAGTTTATGCATTTTTTCTAGATATTCCAGTTTTTTAAATATTAATTTTCAAAATCTTCCTTAATGATCCTCCAGATTTCATTGATATCTGTTGTAAAGTCCCCCCTTTCCTGTCTGTTTAATTTGGGTCTTTCTCTTTCTTTTGGTTAGTTTGTCTAAGAGTTTGTCAATTTCATCTTCTCAAAGAACCAACTCTGCATTTCACTGATTGTATTGTTTTTTAAGTCTCCATTTCACTAATTTCTGCCCCAATATTTATTATTTTTTCCATCTCTTGATTTTGGGTTTGGTTTGTTCTTATTTTCTAAGACCTTGGTGTACATCATTAAGTTGAGTTCTGTTTGATTTTTTTAATGTAGGTACTCATAGCTATAAACTTCCCTCTTAGAAATCCTGTTGTTTTTTTTTAACGCCTCCTCTAACACAAACTATAAATGAAACATATCTCTTTTGCTTCTTCCTTTAATCTGTTTTTAAAAAGTCTGAATAAGGATTGGTTCCCTCATCTTCTACTTCACTGAAAATTCCGGACCACAGTGAGGGTCCCTAATTAAATTCCCCTACTTGGAAGAGCTCCAACTGTGATCGATACCTCTAATTCCTTTCCTCTGTGTTTTTCTTCATAGGTGTCAGTAAGTTTTTCATGAAAGTGAGATGTATTCAGTATTGAATGAAGAAGGGATATTGTGACAGTCACTGCCACCTCCTTTTGCCTCTCCCTTATTTAAATACTTTACAGTACTTTAAATGACTCACCAAAGTGAGTCAAATCATTGCTGATGTTGATGGAGTCATATGCTTGCCAAAGATGGAAAATATTTTATTTCCAGATGCCTTACATCCAGAGCATGTGTAAGAATGGAACAGGTATTTTAATGAGTAATTTGAGACAAACAAATGATTAAGTAACAATAGACAGTAACTAAGCTGTTTTCTGCAGAGGAGTTACTGCTATCAGAAGGTTTTCATGTAAGTTTGGGGTAATGCTTAATTGCTTATGACAAACTTTGGGAAATTTAGCACTATATCAGGAAAGAATACAAAAGTATGCCCTTTGTTTTGTAGAAAAAGCAGGGATATTTGGGCAAGTGGAAGCTGCCTTGAAAGAACTGGCGAAACACAAAGCTCCAGGAATTGATGGGATACCAATAGAGATGTTTCAACAAACAGATGCATCACTGGAGGTGTTAACATGTTTATGCCAACAGATTTGGAAAACTGCTACTTGGCCAACTGACTGGAAGAGATCCATATTTGTGCCTGTTCCCAAAAAAGGGGATCCGACTGAATGTGCAAACTATCGGACAATATCATTAATATCACACACCAGCAAAATTCTACTAAAGATCATTCAGAAGCGACTGCAGCAATACATAGACAGGGAATTACCGGAAAATCAAGCGGGATTCAGAAGAGGGCGGGGAACTAGGGACATCATTGCTGATGTCAGGTGGATATTAGC
>VMDO01022059.1:0-34190 GCA_007922755.1 Pedetes capensis
TTGGAGAAACCTGACAAACTGACAGAGGGAACAAATCCCCAGCTTCTCCAGGATGCTCCCCTGTGGAGAGGTGGGAGAGAGGGCCGTTGGGCGGGGTCGGGTCCCTCTCCATCCTGCCTCTGTGGCCATCTCTGATGCCCACCTCAGCCGTTGACTTTGCACAAAGCTCCCCCTTGGAGGCCATAGATTCGGATACCTCGGTGCCAGGTGAATGTCCCCACCTGGTCCTGAAGCTCTAGGAAATGGGGGGTGTGACCAGCAAGGACAGAGGAGCCGTTTCTCCTTGTCACACAGACTTCCCTGGTGCCCTCTGACAGCACAGTGGCCCTGCTCTCCTGGGTCTGTGCTGACTGTCAGCCCATTTCCACTTCACTGCACCATGCATACAAGGAGCATTGGTGCCTTTGTTTCTGGCTCTACCCATTCCTTCCACACCCCTGTTTGGCAGGCTGTGCTTCCATCCCAGAACCTCATGGTGACTCTGGTGCCCTTTCTACCTCACACCTCCTCTGCAGAGGTGGGAGGCCCAGAACCTGCTGCAGGGCCTGGGCAGCTGGAAGGCCTGTGTCCAGTCCCCACTGCTGCCGCCACCTGTGGCTTCAGGTTCGGCCCTGGCGTCTTTCCAACAGCAAGTCACCCGCCAAGCGGGAGGAATTCCCTGTACCCCAGGGGCTCTTCTGGCAGAGTAAAGTGAGTGGTTGTGGACATCAGCACAGAATGATCCTGGCAAAGCCCGGCTGCCTTTTCCCTGGTTCCTCAGGCTCTACAAGGACTGCAGGTCACTCTCTAAGGGTTACAAAAACATCTCACAGTGTTTTTGGCCATGGAGAAGGCTGAGGGCAGGGCCACTAGAGATTCTTGAGGGGAAAAGGTGGGACTGGAACCTGGTAGCTATGAGTCACAACGAGTGGATCGGCTCTGTGACCAGCTGGACCCCTGGGGGCTGGGAGGAAGTTGGTCAGCCCAGCTGGTTTCTCCTGCACAGTGTCTTGGCCTCCACAGCAAGGCTTGAGAGGTGATACCCCCTGGTTTATTCCATGGGCCTCCATGGCCTCTGTCCCTCTGGGAAGAGGACAATGACCTCAGAGAATACACAAGGCATCACAGTGTCTCCCTGACAGCCTCCCCTGTCATCTCCCTCCCATCCACTGTTAGGCTGTCCCCACCACGCTGACTTCCATGCTGTTTGCCAACCACACAGGCCTTTGGATCCCTCATCCATGAGATCTTCACATTGCTCCTGTGTTACCCTGAAGTGCTGCACCCCCAAATATGTTATAGTGAATTTATCTCCCTTCACTCTGTTTGGCCCTCAGGAGGACTGGCTAGCCAGAGACGGGTAAGATTCCTCAAAGAGGAGGGACAACCTAAGGCAGGCACAGTCATGGAGAGGCCATCAGGAGATGAAAGGCTGCCTGGAAAGGCCAAGATGCCTGCCTTGATAGAGGCAGAGGCATAATTGCCCACCTGGTCACTGTGACCTTTGCTGGCTATTTTGAAGCTCTACTGGTGCATGTGGTATGAGTTTTGAGAACATTTGTTGATGTCATTGTTCCTGGAAAGTCACTTATTGATTATCTCTTGTGATTTGGAGGGAATGTCCAGAGTGTTTCACCTGTCCTGTAGGTTGATCATATCTTTGATTGGTAACATTATATGAAGCATAGTAAGAAGAAAGAGATTAGAGAAACAAAGAGTTAGATTACTTAGACCTGTTATTATAGTGCTAGGGTTAAAAAAGTTCATGCATTCCTTCCCTGCTTGATATGATTATTACTAAGAAATAAAATTAAGATATAAGAAGAAGCTAGAGAGAGCCCTAGTAGCTGTTGGCCATAGCTCACTAACATTCTTGGTTGCCCATCTCTTCATTTCTCTCAGAGCTTTGCTGCAACATTTCTAAAGCTGTTCATTTCCTGCCATGTGGGCTCAGGTCGCCTCTCAGGAAGCTAGGACCTCACTCCTCCTCAGCCCTTCTAGGCCCTCCTGCCTTTTCTTCCCCACAGCTACTGCCCTCTGTGTCTCCAGCTGTTTCAGGCAGGTGGAGTGTGCTTTCCCTCTGAGGAAGCTCGTGAGAGCTGAGTGTCCTCTGCTGCTCCCACTGTCCCCCCAGATCCTTGCGTGGCACCTGCCCAGTGGCACCTGCCCAGCGGCTGGGCTCCAGACCTGTGTGTAGCCTGTGCGTCATCTCTCTGTGCCCTGTGTAGATGACATGCTTTGCAGGGTGCACAATGCCTGCCCTGGCTCAGTGTGGACCTCTCGGTGTTTGTTGGAAAATTGGGGCAGAGGGCGTTTGTAGTCATCAGTCCAGAGATGGACTGAGGTCAGAGGACTTCCTAAGCACTGTCCCTTTGGAAAATGTCGCCCCCTATCCCGAGACCAGGAATGACAAGGTCAGAAAACCGTGTCTGTTCTTAGTCTAGAGAGCAGTGAGGGACTCTCCATGACAGAGTGAAATCAACACTCTCTTCCCTCAGCTCCCACGTGTTTGACCTTTTCACACTCAGCCACCCCAATGCCCAGTACCTTTTGCTTTGTCTTCTATTTTCTCTGCAACCTCATTTCTCTACATTAAAATGGAACGTGACATCAGGCACAGTGTGGCTCATGCCTGTGTCCCAGCCAATCAGGAAGAACAGACATGTTGATCGGGGCCAGAGGCAGCCTGCACATAATTTAGCGAGATCCTGGATCAAAATAAAAATTTAAAAATGGGCTGGGGTGCAGCCCCATGTAGAGCACTTGTAGAGTGTGTGCAAGGCCTTTGGTTCAACCCCCAAGTGAAAAAAAGGGGGGGGGGGAGAAGGTAGATATGCTCCCACCTAACTGTTTCTTCCACACCTTAGCAGAAATCCCCGAAGCCGCTATTAACACCAACCAACAGCCTTCAATTAATCTCTTTTGTCTGACCATTTCCAGAGCCTTAGGACAGATCCTAAGAGGGCAGAAGAAAACTGTGCTGTCACTCCCAACTCTGTAATAGACTACATGATCACTGGTGGCAGCCTTTGCCTGAAGGATGTTAAAACCCAGAGCTGTGGATTGTGACTGCTGGTTCCAAACCTCTCTACTGACCGACAGCTTCAGACCCTGAGACAACTAAGAGTGCTTGACCCTTACTCACCTGAGGTCTTTATTACCGGACAGCACCAGGAGCAGCTTTAATGAATGAACCCCCAGGAAGGAGTAGGGACCAAATCTCCTGCCCAGGCCGGCCCACCAGTCACTATGCCTCCCGATTTCTAGCATAGAGAGGCCCCAGATTCTTTCTCATCAGAAACCGATCCGTGAGCTTCTTCCCCGCTGACTGTGCCCCTGCCTGGCCAGTGACCTGAGAGGGCCCTCGGAGCTCATTCAGTGCGGACTGGACTGGCCACTGTCTTTCCTTTAAGGAGCCCTCAGGACACTGTCAGGCACATAACCATGGAGCGGTGACCCTCAGGCAGAAGGTTCCGCTCTGTGGCTCTTTGCCAAGGCTTTCCCGAGGCGGAGGGTCTCAGGACTCCAGCAGGACAGGGACATTGGAAAGCAAGATTTACCCATCGCATCAAAAGCAGGAAGAGGTAGTGCAGGATCTGAAACTTCACTGGGTGGCCGATGGCAGATGTAACGTCCACAGTGAGGAGATGCTCTACAAGGACCCACACGCTGACCCCCAGGACCAGGAGGCTCCCAGCAGTGAGGAGAGTCTCCAACAAGGCGACCATGGCACTGTGGTTCCTTCAGAGGGAGGGAAGGAGTAGCGTGTCACCTGGAGTATCTCCCATGCCCCTCTTTCACCCACAGGGCCAGGCACCTTATAACCGGCAGGGTGACTCCAGGACCCGACTTTTCCCTGAAGGCAGTGGCTTTGGTCAACTGCACCCGGCCTCCTGTGAAGCGATTGCATCAGATCCCCACCTGGACACACTCTGTGTGCAGGCGTGGGGCCCCGCACCTTGTCCCCAGGGTAGTGGAGGGATGTGCTCTACCACGCCCCCCAGGTGGTCACCAACCAGGTTAGGAGAGGCCGGCCGGGAGGAGGGGGCTGCAGGAGATGAAGCAAACACCCCTGGGGGACTGGGGAAAGTTGCCAATGTCAGGTCAGGTGCCCTGGGCTCTTCTGTCATTTGTAAAATCAGAGATAAGGCAGGTGGCGTGAGTTCCAAGATCAGTAGGGTGAGGAAACACAGGCCGGGTGCTATGGGGCCACCCATGCCCCATATTCTCCTCTCCTCTCCCAACCCACAGGCCTGATGTGCTCAGTGTCAGGAGTCAGCTTCCCAGTTCCTCCCAGTATTAGCCCTGTCCCATCACCACCAATCATGTTTTGGCATCCAGGGCCTTGCTGACCCATGAGGGACATTGCCTCCCAGGATTAGGCAGTTTGCAGAGACAGAAAGCGCCTCACCAGTGAGCACACTTCCATAGCAAGCCAGGTCACCTGGAGCCACACCTCAGCCACTGTCTTATTGGGTTCTCAGTGTCAGGCCATTGTCCAAGTGTTGTAACCCATCCTGCCTCAGATAGCAGAGAAGCAGGGACAGCCCCTGTTCCCCAGGGCCCACTAAAATGCTTCCAACCACTCATTGTGGACCCCCTGACCCAGCCTTGTCTTTGTCTTCCTGTGGAAATATGATAAAGGCTCTTGTAACCCAAGCCACCATGTGTCTCCTGTGGTCACCTCTGGAATGGTCAGCCCCCTGTTTAAAGGCAGTCATGTTCTGCTGTGGAGCCTCATCAAGTCTACACTGATCTGTTAGGACACTGTTTTAAACACTCAGGACTAGGGACAGCGCCTGGCGGCACATGTGGTTTGCATTCCTGAGGTGCTGGGTTTCATCCCCTGAAACAGCAGCAAGAAGTCACTCCTAAAAGGGTTTTAATGGTCTGATGTAGGAGCTCCTCACTGGAGATAGTAAGAAGGGATGAGAGTGACAGTCACCTTCTCCTTGATGTCTTCCACAGATGACTTCATGGATTGATTTTGTACACAGGCAGCCAGGGTGTTCCTGGGCATCAAGGTGCAGGAATAGATGAACAGGTCCATTGCTGCCCCTTGGGGCTTGAAGTGTGGTGTGTGTGGCGGTCAAAAGATATGTCACCAAAAGTGCAGAAGGTTGTCTTCATTGGAGTAATGATCTCTGCACATGAAATTTATCTGAGGAAGGAGAGAGATGGTGAGTGTGAGAGACAGCAGGACCCATGTGGGCAGGACCACTGGGGGTGGGGGACATGGTAAGAGGTGAGGTAGGGGCCAGAAGCAAGAGCCAGGCCTTGTGGAAGGCTAGAGATCACAGGAAGGAGTTTGGATTTGTCCCATGTGCTAGGGAACATGGAAGTCCTTGTGCAGGGAGTCCCCTGAGCTGACCAGTCTTTCTAAAACTTTTGTTGATTTGGCAGCTCCTGCTAATTTTATCTGTAGAATCATCATATGATCTGGCAAGGCCAGTGCACCCAAAAACAGGGACTCAGACAGACACTTATGAAACACTGTTTATCACAGCATAACTCCCAGTAGACAAAGGGTGGGGACATCCCAGGGTTCATCTGGACGCATGCTCCCCCTTGGCCGGACCCTGCAGTGCTCAGCAGACAGTGCAGCTCCCCTGGTCTCAGAAAGATGGCAGATGGACAAGAACATGCAGCAAGGCACAATTAGAAGACACAGGGAACCCCTAAAAATCAATGCAATACCTAAGAGTGGGTGTCTCCCCCAAAGGACTCGGGCTTGGTCCCCAGCTGGTGACACGATTCTGGGAGGTTCTGCAAACTTTAGGAGGTGTGACCTAGTGGGAGAAAGTAGGTCACTGGGGGTGGGTCCTAGGGAGTATTTTGTCCCCGCCTCTTCCTGTCGCTCTGTCTCCTTCCTGGCCAACAGCAAGCACTGGGTGGACATGAGGGAGCAGCCTCTGTCACATATCCCTGTTGCCATGATGCTCTGCTCACCAGAAGCCCAGAAACATGGAGCCAAGTGTCTGTGGACTAAACCTTCTGAAAGCATGAGTCAAAACACCTCCTTCATGTTGGACGTGGTGGCACACGCCTGGAGCCCAGGGACCTGGGAGGCTGAGGCAGGAGGATCATGAGTTCAAGGCTAGGGGCAGCCTGTGTAATTTAGAGAGTCTCAAAAGAGACTTGCCCTTGTCTTGTAGGGAGAAATTGGGGAGGAAATTGGCAAAACTCCAAAAGGGGGAAAATGGCTAAATCTAAGAAAAATGAAAGAAACTTGGTTGCATGTTTGTACAAAACCCTTCACAAAACCCCCGAACCTGATTGGACAATTGAACTCAAAACTCATTGTCTCAGGACATTCTGTGGGCAAGCTATATAAGGAGCTGCACTGCTGCAGCCTGATCCCTTTGGCCCCGATCTTCAACCACCAACAAGGAAAGACCCCGTTCTCCCCAGACCACTGATGAGGAAACAGCTTTCCCGCTCTCTCGCCTGAGACCTTTGGTGAGGAAAGAACGTTCTCCTGCCATGTCCATCAACAAGGAAAGAACCTGTTCTCTGTCTGATCAGTGACGAAGCAAGAACTGTCTCCTCGTGACCACCAAGACCACCAACACAGGTGTTTGTCCCTGGAAGGCAAAAGCACCCAAGGCTTTTTCCTTTCTCCCATCTCCACCGGCATCCCGAGGGCCACAGGAGTCCACACTCCTCACCCGAGAGTCCTGAGAGAATTGTGTTTAATATCTATGTACATGGTGCCGCCCATCCGAACATCTAGGCTGGGCAGGGAGGTGTGCTCCCCAAATTGTCTCAGAAGAAAAGAATAAACATAAAATGGGCTTGGGGTGCAGCTCTATCGAAAAGCACTTGCAAAGTATGTGTGAGGCCCTGGGTTCAAGTCCCAAGTACTGAAAAATAAATCTTCCTTTAAGTTGATCTCTCAGGTATATTGGTCATAGAAATGAGAATGCTAACTAGTACCATGTCTGCAGCGGTAGCCCCGTGGCATCCGATCCCGTCAGATCTCGGAAGCTAAGCAGGGTTGGGCCTGGTTAGTACCTGGATGGGAGACCGCCTGGGAACACCAGAAGCTGTAGGCTTGGGAGAAGGACCTGGCAACCCCCTCCCAAAAATCAATCTGCCATGGAAAACCCTATGAACGGCAGAGAAGCACTGACAATAGTGTTTCCCCTATTGTACAGAGGGTCGCTATGAGTCGGATACCGACTTGACGGCACCTAACAACAACAACAACAACTAGTACCATGGTCACCTAGTGACCTCAGTGGAAAGAGAGGCGTTCATGAGTCTCCATGGGGGAGCTGGCTCCTGACACAGGCAGACTAGCACCTGGTTCTGTCTCAGATCAGTGTGGTGCCATCCAGCACCACCCATTGCTGGCATCTTTTGGACATCAGCTCCCTACTGCTTGTCTTCCAGAGTCAAGGGACAAGGCAACAATCAAACACAGAGGAGCATTGGGCCAGAAGCCAGGCTGGCAAAATCAATCAAAATCAATCAAAAGGACTTAGCTCCTCAAAGACCGAACAAAGCCCCAGGGAACAGGTCAACCACAACTCTAGGAAGACACCCAGGGCTTCAAAGAGTGAATCAGAAGCCAGGTTCTGTGGTGCATGCCTGGAATCCCAGCACTCAGGAGGCAGAGGCAGAAGGATCACAAGTTTGAGGCCAGGGGCAGTTTGTGCAACTTAGTGAGGCCTTGTGTCAAAATTTTAAAAAAGGGAGGGGGGCTGCAGATATGGCTACCTGGTAGAGCACTTGTCTAGTATGAGTGGGGCCCTGGGCTCAACCCTCTAATACTGAAAAAAACAAAGAGTGAATCAGGGGGTGAGGGAGGGAGCAGAGGAGGAAGGGTCATGATAGACATCATGGAGTACCTTGCTTCTTCCTTTCTTGGGCACAGCTGGAAAACAAGCCAAGTCACCACTGCAGAGTGGAGGTAGGGAATAGAGTGGAGGTGCCACTGCTGGAAGAAGGCAGCCAACCTCAGCCAGGGCAGAGGACAGCATGTCCTTGTCTCCCAGCTTACAGTAAATACTGCGATTGTTTACATGTGCAGGCTTCATACCCACCATTCTTTCACCCAACTCAGTAGATACACAATATCACTTACCATGTGATTTGGGGGGCTGGGATTTAGCTCAGTGGGTAGAGCGCTGCGCTGCAGTCTCTGAGGTCCCGAGTTCAATTCCCAGCACCACAAAAATGGGAGAAGGGCCTGGAAATCCACTCCCAAGGCAATCCCGAAGCACTCAGCCATTGAAAATCCTATGAGGATCGCTATGAGTCGGATACCGACTCGACGGCACCTAACAACAACAACAACAATGTGATTTGGGGCTGCAAAAGTATAGGAACAGGCTCAAAAAGTTGAACATGTCATCAAAGTAGCACATGCTTGTCTTCATCTCCTAGAGCCACTGCTGGATACAAAATGTGATGCTTGCCTTCAAGAAACTCAGAAACTGTTTGTACATGAAACCAGAATGCTACAAACACTAGGCTGGAGATCACCACTGAACATGCACAGAGGTGGTGAAGTGTACCCAGTAGTAAGAACAAGCAAGCACTGGACGGACATCCTATTTCCAGGCTACCACAGGCTGTTATCCTGACTGTCTTTGTTGTACTATTGTAGCACGCTAGTGCTCCCTAAAATGCAGGGCGCCCTCAATGTGTCTCTTCCCCTTGTTGCAGTTGGAGACTGGACCAGCTACTGTGGTGGTTCCTGTTGGCTCTGTGATGTATTGTACAAGAGACTCTGAGCACAAAGGGGTTGAATGCACAATGTGAGGAGTAGTGATGCTTTGTGATGACATATTCTCAACTTGTAAGCGCATAAATCTAGAATTCTGGGAAAAGGATGTGGTAATCCACTCCTGAGCCAATCCTGAAACAATCAGCCATTAAAAACCCTATGAGGGTCGTTATGAGTCGGACATGACTTGACACCACCTAACAACAACACAAGTCTAGAATTAGTCACTTGAATAGCAGTTAAAGATTACAAAGATCTAAACTTAGCATGTCTGCACCCATTCCCCTGGGGCATCCGATCTGGTCAGATCTCTGAAGCTAGGAAGGGTCCGGCCTGGTTAGTTCTAGGATAGGAGACCACCTGAGAACACCAGGTGCTGTAGGCTTGGGAGAATGACCTGACAACCCACTCCCAAAAATCAATCAGCCATTGAAAACCCTGTGAATAGCAGAGAAGCACTGACAATAGTGTTTTGCCTGTTGTACGATGGCCGCTATGAGTTGGACACTGACTAGATGGCACCTAACAACAACAACAACAACAACAATTACTCTAGAATTGCTAGATGAGCTAACACATGAGTTTCTACAAATATTGGTGAAAATGCCTTGTACACTGAGAAGGCTTTAAAACTAGGGGACTAAGAGACAAAAAGTATCAGAGACACTACTTCTCGCTGCATCTTTGGTGCAGAATTCCATTTTAATAGATAGAGTTACTGGGGTGCCTATAAATCCAAGTTTTTAGAAACCATCTGTGTCAGTGTTCCTTGCACCAATATCTCTAAATTCAGGAAATATTTCTGTTCAGGACAGCCATACATCTGCTAATTTGTCATATGCCATATGCTGGCAACCAGAATGGACACTACTTCGTAGGGTTTGTCATTACTCCAAAAACAGGCTTAGTGTCAAGAATCAGCAAGATCAGAACCCATGATATAGCTGTCAGTTACACACGTCACCCACAAAACTCAGGACTTAATCTTTCCATTCCTTTCTTTCTTTTCTCTTTTCCTTCCTTCCTTCTTTCCTTCCTTCCTTCCTTCCTTCTTTCCTTCCTTCCTTCCTTCCTTCCTTCCTTCCTTCCTTCCTTCCTTTCTCCCTCCCTCCCTCCCTCCCTCCCTTTCTCTCTCTCTCTCTCTCTTTCTTTCTTTCTTTCTTTCTTTCTTTCTTTTTTCTTTCTTTCTTTCTTTCTTGCTTACTTACTTTTTCTTTTTTTCTTTTTTTTTGTGTGGTAAGGGGGATCCAACCCATAGCCTCAGTGTATGCTGAGCATGTGCTCTACCAACTGAGCTAACCCTAGCCTCCTTCCTTTCTTTTTATAAATGGTACTCTTATTTGTCTCATTGCCTATTCCATTATCCAATTTATCTTCAATCTATTTAACCAGGAGGGGTTACTCTCTTATTGTTGGTACTGAACTTGCCCCATGATCTCTGTCTGTCTCCAAGCTGCTTATTAACTCCCCGCCTATACTCAGCTCTCTCCTAGACATTTTGTCTGTCTCCAGCTACCAGCTTATTTTCTGTCTATGCTTCGCACTCAGTATGTTTTATCCACCCTGTTTGTCTTTTCTATAAGCAAAATTGAATGTTTTTAAGTAATAAAGACAATACCCATTGCTGCAACATTCTGCTTTCTCATCTTTCCAATAAGTAATAATTTTTGCCCAATCTGACTCATAGGAATATGCTTCCAGGTCTTTCTAAGGACCATCTGATAGAAAACCATTACAGTGTGTGGGGAGAAGGGTTAGGTGGTTGTTATAAGCTTTGCAAGTGGTTGACCATGATGGTGCATTGGAAGGCGATGAATTTGGCATTTGAGACAGATTTGAACTGAACTGGATTTCAATCAAATTGAACTTGAGCTCAATACAGTTAGTATGTCTGCTCTGGCTACCTCTTGCCAACTGGCAGAATGTGGTCAGATTGCTTCAGTAACCACAGTTTCTCATTCTCTACCCATGAACATGGCACTGATGTTGGTCCCAGAACTCTCCTTACTGATCAGTCCTGGGGCCTTTGGGTACCAGGGTAAGAGAGGATGTGGAGGCTGCTGAATCTAAGGAGGTTTGAGTCCAAGACGGTTCCAAAGAAATAAACTTCACATGTAGATATCATGTGTGTTTTCTGGAGACTTTTAGAGAGTTTTCTCCCCTCTTGTTTCTGCCACTGCCCACATCTTACGATAAACATAATCAAAGGAGCAAGAGGATGAGTTTTCCTGTACGTTTGTTCCAAGTCACAGCATCATTTATTAATCCATCCAGTGCATATTTATTGAGCACATACAATGTGTCCTAGATGCTGGGGGCACTGTAGTTGGGACAGATCGGGGGACCAACCTCTCCCTGGGGCTCTGGGCAGGAACTAAGCATTGTTAAAAATATTGCTTAACACTGTAAAATCAATATTGATGTTAATAATGTTTTTTTTTTTTTTTAAACACTCCTGATGTTTATCCTCTGGTAAATAACCATAGATATTTTGAGACCAGGTGATTGACTCCCTAATTGGTAGCTGTTGGACTCTGTCTTGCTACCTTGGCTACTGTGAATAAAGGACTCTCTGTGTAGCAGCCAGCTGAATCACCCTTTGTAGGGGCAAATTGGGAAGAGAAAGGGAGAAATCCAAAAATGGACAAAACAGCATTTGAAGAATTGGTGGAAAAAATAGAGAAATAAAACCAAAGAGTAAAGGCAATTTACACGTGGCAACAAAAGCCTGGCTGAGTAGGCTTGTATCCCTGTAAATATCTCTGTAATGTGATTGGTTAACTTTGCTGCAACGTGATTAGATACCTTTCTGCAATGCTATTGGTCAGTTTTCCTGTATGATGACGATTTTTCAAGCCCCTTTTTGCTTCCCTCATTTTGATTGGACTATACATGAACAATAGACTGAAAGCCGATTGGCTCAGGACATTTGGGGCCAGCTATATAAGGAGCTGTACTGCAGCAGCTCTCTCTGCACTCTCTGCCACTGACTCTCTACAAGATAAGAGATCTCTCTACTATGAACCACAATGACAACCATGGAAAGAACTCTCCAGGACATCAAGACCAGGACATCTGGACAGCGCACTCAAGAACTACAATCAAGTTGAGGACAGGCCCAGCACCTAGGGACAGAAGTTGAGGACAGTCTCCGGACCCAGTGCTAGAGGCAGAAGGGCCACTGCTGCCCCTGAGGCAGCAAGAGCTGCAGCACTTGGGCTGCTAACACGTGGGCTGCTAACACTGTGTTATAAATAATTTGGGTTCCTCTTGGCCCTTGTAAGGGCAGAGAGTCAATAAAGAGCTGCATGGTTCCCTAAGGCAAAAGGATCCCGAGGCTTTTCCTTTCTCCCCCTTCTCATGGCATTCCCGAGAGCGTTAGGTGTCTACACCCCTCACCTGAGGGTCCTGAGTGATAGTTATCTGTGGAGTGCGGCCATGCTTCCTGTCCAAAACATCTGGGCCAGACTGGAGAGTTGAGTGCCGCTGTCCCCACAACCCTTATATCCGCACCAGTGGTTTTGGATGCTTCATAGATGTCTTGAGGAAGCCACGTGACAATTGTTGCTTCATCGCAATTTCAGCTCCTGAAGGTGCAGCCCCAGCCATGGCCGTTTCAAACAGTTTACAGTTTGCCCTCGAATTTTACTCTCACAAACCTTGGTGAACTCCAGATGACCCTGTGACCAACTCAGAGGGTATACTTCCTGTGATGGCCAAGCAGAGACACTGTTGTGCTTGGTGCAAAAGGAACTGTGCCACAATTGGTACAAACACAAACCTTCATTTGTATGAGAGGTTTCTGTGATTGGTGCACACTCCTTCTCTGGTTATATAAGAGGGCTATTTGGCTATATAGCAAACCAGCAGGGAGACACCTTCCTGTGCTGCCCCCTGGTGTTGCAACATTAGGCCCACTAAAAGGGTTTCTTGAGTGGTCTTTAAACCTATTTTTGGTTGTGTGGGCTGATCTGGTAACACAAAGAAAGAAGCAATGGAGACAACAGAACAGCAATGATGGCAGCAGTGAGGGACAGTAGAGATAGTGGAGCAGCAGTGGCAAAGACAGCAGAGCAGCCAGAACTTTAAACTTTAGAGGCAGTGAAGAGGGTGGCTGCTTGACAGCTGAAGACGAGGTAAGGCTGAAACACTGAGACCAGCAGTAGCAGCAGCAACAGCAGAAGGGCAGCCACAGCCTCCATCCTGAACATCAGCAACAGTGCCAGTGAACATATCAATAAGTGGCAGCTACAAAGTTTTTTTAAAAAAAGCCACCAGGGCAGGAAGAAGAGGGATGTCAGAAGAGAGAGAAGCCTGTAAAGATCCAGAGAAGAGAAATTGCATGCACTAGTCAATGGAAGATTTCCAGAGCATGGAAAAGTCCTTAGGAACAAGTGTCTCAGATAACTTAGGTCTGGGAGCTATAACACTGGCCACTGCCTTGGACTGAAGAAAACCAATATCTAAGTCTGCCTGGACACTAGCTGATCTCAAGGGCTGAGGCATCCTTAGCTCCTTGGGCTACATAAAAGCTGTAACACCAGAAGGCACCACTTGCTGCTGCTTCTCCTTTCCATCTGCTCTCACCGCTCCTTGTCATCAAATGCTCTGGGATACAGATGCTGCCAAAGACCAGCACTTGAAGAGCTTCTCCTTGCCTCCCCATGATTTCTAGCCAGGTAGAGCAAACGGACTCCTGCCAGTTGATTGGTAATACATGTGGGGTGTAGACATTAGTAGAGTGAGTCAAGCAGATTGTATCTAGCTGTCCAATAGGGAAGTGGTCACCAGGAGGTAGTGTATATAAGGCAGATAACTACATTGACCACAGTGCAGAAACAGGAGGAAGAGCACTGGAAACTGTATCAAGGATGATGAAGCCCTGGTGTAGACATCAGCAAGTTAAACCTGTGTTCAAAATGGATGTCAAGGGAACATAAAATAATAGGACCTCACATTAACACATTAACACATGCAGAGGACCTGGTCCAGTGCTGGGCACAGAGCAGGTGAACAAACTGAAGCAGAGAGAGAGAGAGTGGGGGGGAGGAGAGACAGCATTGCCAAATTCATGGTGCTAGTTTGGTGGCAGAAGCTGGAAAGGTACCAGGTGTCTGACTTCATGTAGGGAAAAATTGAGAGGAAATTGGCAAAAACTCTCAAACTGGGAAAATGACTTTTGAATATCTGGTTTATAAATTAGAAATCTAGGGAAAATGAAAGCAACTTGGTTGCATGTTTGTACAAAACCCTTCCTGATTGGACAATTGGACTGAAAGCTGATTGGCTCAGGCCATTCCGTGGGCAAGCTATATAAAGAGCTGTGCTGTGGCAGCTCGATCTTTTTCATCTTTTTCACCTCTTCACCCACACCATCAGCTAAGCAAGACCTTCTCGCCCGTTTCTGCCAGGACCACCGGTGAGGAGACACCTCTTCCGCTCCTCTCCCCTGGACCTTCAGTGAGGAAAGGACGCTCTCCCATTGCAATCATCAACAAGGAAAGAACCTGCTCTCCATCTGATCACCGATGAAGCAACAGCTGTCGCCTTGTGACCACTGAGACGACCAACACAGGTGTTTGCTCCTGGAAGGCAAAAGTGCCTGAGGCTTTTCCTTTCTCCCATCTCCTCTGGGGTCCCCGAGGGCCGCAGGAGTCTGCACCCCTCACCTGAGGGTCCTGAGTGAATTGTGTTTAGTATCTGTGTGTGTGGCGGCACCGCCCACCCGAACCTCTAGGCCGGACCTTGAGGCATGTGCCCCACAACTTCAGTCTGTGTACTTTTCATGACATTGGTCCTCCTCCCCAGATAATGCTAGGGATACACAACTCAAGCATCTGAATCAGCAGCTTTACTGCATTTTGTATGTGAAAGATCAACATGTAAAGAAATAAGCAAGGATTATGCAGAGTTAGACGAGATTTAGACCTTGATACTGCAGAATCCTTCATGCCTTCGTGTTGTTGTGTGACAATATTAAAATTCCTGAGAGGCAGCTGCCAGAACAAGCAAGCCTGCATCTCAGCAGCTTCCCACAAGGTGCCTGCAGAAATTGACCTTTCAGGATCTCACACAGATGTTCCTGGTGGGGTCCGCTCCTGTTCAGCTCCCCTGTGTGTGCCATCATGGAGCCTAACTCTCAGGAGCACTTCCCTTCCAGAGAGAAGGAGCAGGCAGGACTGTGCACATGCTCTACAGCCAGGCATTGGAGGCCCACGTGGCCCTTCCCAGTCAGGGGGAGGCCACAGCATTCTCCCATGCCACCAGCCACAGCACATCTCATGGTCCTACCTAGATGTAGGAAGGGCTGCCTGTGCCCATAAGGGAAGAGAATGTGTACGAATGTCTCAGTCACACTTGCTGCCATCTGTTTGTAGTGTAGCTTATTCCTCTGGGCTGGACATGATTGCTGTCTTGGCCATTTTGATATAGAACACCTGGAATGACCTTGAAGGACCATGACCCAATACCCATAGCAAAGAAATAAGCAAAATATATAACATGGCTAGGCTTATTGGAATGGTAATGGAGGTGCCTATATCCTCTCTTGGAAAGAGAGGGGAAGGAGAGTCAGAAGGCCCTCAGAGGACCTCCACAGGACCCTCATCTTACGTGTCAATCACTAGCCCCAGTTGCACTTAACTCACAGTTATATAAGAGATGAAGGACTGACTGAGGGTGGGATTTGATGGTGGTGCAGCTTCTAGTGGACATTTTGATGGGAACTCCTTGGAGGAGTTCTTGCCCAGAGTGGAGCTGTCTGTTAGCCACACATATCCCTATTTTTTAAAAATCAAAAAACAATAGACTCATGATTCACAAAATCTAATTTGATCCATCCTCTGGTCTATCCTTTGGCTCACCCAGTGCTGTCGGGTGTTCCCCATGCCATGCTCATGCTAGTGCTTCATGTATGCTCATGTGTTTTGTGTACCCAACCACCCCGTGCAGAGGTACTATTATTATTAGTTTCCATTTTACAGATTTGGAACCTGGGGCTTAGAGAGTGTCAGTGACTTGCTCATGATTGGTGTCCTGAGTGTATTATGTCGGAAAACATAGATGAACATATTTGTGTCTCTTCACAATGTCAGAATTTATTGAATAACAATAAATTCACAAGCTACATCAGTTTTGTTGGCATTAATTTACCAGGTATTCCTGATTTCACTTGATAGTCAATGGCCATTGGCACTCACACATTCTTTTATTCCAATTTTAATTACTAATATTCTCAGCTCACACACATTACACATCTATCTATCTATCTATCTATCTATCTATCTATCTATTACAGAATAGCAACTAAAGGGTTTGAAAAGCTTCAAAGTTCAAAGAGGGCTTTACTGAAGCCAAGAGCAGGGAGCTGATACAGAAGTAAAAAGAGTGCCTATGAATGGTTAGATAGGATAATATTGAACCCAGTCATAGAGCCATTGGGGGCGCAGAGTGGGGCTGAAGGCAAGGAGTTGAGGAGACACAAGGTTGGCTTGAGGCAAGATGGAGAGCTAGGTCTTGGTGAGGTACAGCGCCAGGTCAAGGTGAGGCCCAGGGTCAATTCAAAGTGAAGCACATAGCAGGGTCCAGATGAACAGCTAATTTGAATGGGAGGTGTGGTTGAGCTGAGCTGAAGCCTCAAGGACAGAGGCATCAGTTCACTGCCTGTTGATCCCAAGACACACAACAAGTGGCCTGGGGGCGGCTCAGCGCTGCCATGCTCCATTGGGAGGTGTCTCTTTTTTTATATATGTGCCGGGTTGCATCAAGTGTTCAGGGTTGTCAGTAAGTTCACAGCCTGCTTCTTCTGATACGTTCTTCACACAGCCGTGTGTCCACGGGTTCCCAACTTGATTCCATAAGTTCATAGGTGGTGATATTTTATTCACATGAATGATCACCAGTCTGCACCTCACGGGTTGTGCAGGACAGATGGTGTTTGTTTACGTGCACAAACAAGACACCTTGCCTCGGCATTTGTGCCCAAATGCAGTCAGTCGTGGCAAGACACAGCCTGAAAGTTATTAATTTATACAAAGTGGAGTAACATAGATTGGGGCATGGCAGAATGCTGGCCTTTAGCAGAGTGAGGATTCAAATCCAAATGGCCCTCCCTCAGGGCTTCTCCACTTTGGCATGTTGGACCAGACTCTTCTGTTTCGTGGATCTGGCCCACAATGCTTCCAGATGTCTCCTGGAAGGTAAGACCTCCTCTGTTTGAGGACTGCTGCTCCATCACTTGAGTGGGGCATTGCAAGACAGGACAGATATCTTCCTTTGCCACGGCCGTTTCTAACCATGCTGTCTGACAAGGTCCAGATTTGGGGAAGTGGGGTTCAAGGAACTCAGCTTCCAAGAAATGGATGGGGATGGGGAAAAGGAATATGTGCTTTTTGCCTTCTGGGAATAGGATTACTTCTTCTAATTATTATCTACATAATTACTTCATGTTTAGGATTAATGCTCATGACTAATATTGTATTAAATTCTAATGAAACAGATGTGAGCCTGTAATCCCAGCGGCTTGGGAGGCAGAGGCGGGAGGATCATAAGTTCAAGACCAGAGGTAGTCTGCATAACTTAGCAAGACCCTGTTTCAAAAAGTGGAAAAAAAAAAAAAAGGGCTGGGGGTGCAGCTCAGTGGTCCAGCACTTGCAAAGCATGCAGGTTCGAGACCCTGGGTTCAACCCCCAGAATCAAAAAAAAAAAAAAAAAAAAAAAAAAAAATTCTAATGAGACAGATGCTGAAAGAATGACACCACATGGGGAATTTGTAAATGAATGAGAGGTAATGACCACCAATTGTAAGGGTTATGCGGATAATATTCTAGTTAAAGCTGGTCAGCAATTTCCACCCTGGAACTCAAGCATTAAGTAATTTATGCTTCAGCTACAGCAAGCTGAGTTATTAGTCCCTACTTGGACTGAAGTGCCCCTGCCTATGGTAGCTAAGGTTTACAAGGAAAGTATAGAACAATCAATTGGGAGAAGGACCTGGCAACCCCCTCCCAAAAATCAATCTGCCATTGAAAACCCTATGCACAGCAGAGAAGCACTGACAATAGTGTTTCCCCTGTTGTGCAGAGGGTCGCTATGAGTCGGATACCGCCGACACGACGGCACCTAACAACAACAACATAGAACAATCAAAAGAATACATAGGCCTGTTCCCATGGTACAAGGGCCTCCTTATGTTGCTTATCTGATTAGAGAAAGATTATGGTGTCCACCTCAGGGCCAAGGTATGCAGAGAGTACCTGATCCTCCCCTGCCATACACTAGAGCATATAATGAAGATGGTATCAAGATGGTGAATAAGGACGGAATACATGTTCCATACAACAGCTAACATTTATGGAATGCTTAACAAGATCAGGGACACCATGATGCATTAAGGCCTAGGAGGAAAAGAAAGCCATTCTACAGGGTATCAATAGATATTATAAAAAATGTTGCCCACTTAAAATTATAGCTCTTAGGTTTTAAATTCTTAAAGTAGATTGTCTAGCTCTTACTTAAAATAAAACAACTGGGCAATTAACCCAGGACAATCAAAAGTTCACGCTGACCTTTCTAAGGAAACTGCTCTTTTATCATAATCATTCATGTGTGACTCTTAGCGCATTCTACTCTTGTAACCATAGGCATAATTGTTAGCTAATAAAGAAAGTATAAAAAGTCTTGCTTGTTGTTCAATAAAAGGAACAGAATCACACTGCCTCTAAGTTGCTGTGTTTCTGTCTGCCTTCGCCAACTCTCTGCCCGCCTTTGGGGTATCCTGGATCCTGCGGCAGCTTGACTGCAGCATTCCTTGTCACCATGCACATGGGACCTTGTTTTCAGAGAAGGCTGTGGATTGGGACATTTACCTCTGCCCTGACCTAGAGAGGCCAATGAGCTCGAGTTGTCCTGATTTACAACAAACTGGACAGACCTGCTTGTGTGTCCCTGCTCTCATAGACACTTGCTCTGCACCAACAAAGTGCCAAACCCTCTATGGATGAAACAGAACAAAATAAACATTTCTTTCCTCACAGAGGTAATAGGCCACAGATAATGAACAGACACACAAAGCACGCTGTGTCTCAGTTGATAACAAAGGCCACAGGGGAGAAGTTGGGGGAGTTGGGGGAAGGGACTGGAATGCTGGTGGGTGGAAGGCTACAATTTAGGTGCTAGGAATGGCCTGACTGAGAGGGTGACATTTGAGCAATGACTTCCAGGATGGGAGAGGTGGGAAAATGTTGCAAAAAAAGAGCAAGTGGAAAGGCCCTGGACCTACTCAGAGGTTAAGGAATAGCAAGTGTGGCCAGGGCAGAATGAAGGCGTAGGGAACGAGGTCTGAGGGTGACTGGGGGGAATTATGTTTGTGATATCTGTGGTAACTTGGTGGCTTACCCACGGCCATTTCTAGAAGCAATGGCAGGCTTTCTGCTGGAACTCCGTAGAGATCTTTTCTAGCTGGATCAAGCTGCGTGAGCCACTTTCTCCCCCTGTGTGGGCCCTTGACCTAGAACTTACCTCCTCCCCTGAGTCCGTGACTCACCTGGGCTGGGTCTGTGTTGGCAGGAGCCAGGGAGGTAGGGAGAGAAAAAGATGATATATAAGTGAGGAGATGAGCCGATCCAAACCACATCCCTAGTGGCCTGTGCTGAGCAGATTTCACGTGGCCTCCTCCACGGCGGGAGAGCATGTTGGCTCTGGCGCCGATCATCCTTGTGGCCGCCTGTGTGTCCTCTCTGGGGGTTGGGCTGTGGGTGATCTGCAGCCACTTTCTCACTGCAGATATCCCAGCGGGCATCAGCCACCCGGGGAAGCTGAGGATCCTCAGTTGCATTTTGCAGCTGTTGATGACGTGGGTGAGTTTTGTGCTTCCTTTGTCCCCTCCTCCTGAGGGTTTAGGGAAATCACACACCAGGAGCTTCTAGGGGGTCAACACTCATGTCATGTGGCCTGTGGCCCTGGCCAACAGCATATTCTCAGGCCCGAATAATCCCTATGAGCTGGTTCTCGTGTTTAGGAAGCTGGCCTGGGTTAATGACCATGAAATTCAAAGAATGATTTGCTTTGTCAGTGTGTTAGTTGCTTCCCATGACTATAAAATAAATGTTTGAGACAATCAGCTTATAAAGAGAAAAGGGTTGTTTTGGCTTACAGTTTTGGAGGTTCTATCCCATGACCTGCTGGTCCCACTGCTCTGGGCAAAGCACATCATGGCGGGACCCTGTAGCTGAGCAGAACTGAGCAAAACTGCTTCTTTCGTAGCCCCGGAGAAAAAGAGGAAGAGGAAGGGGCTGCAGTCCCTCAAATCATTCTTCCTTCTTTCCTTTCCTTTCTTTTCCTTCCTTTCTTCCTCCCTCCCTCCCTCCTTTTCTTTTCTTTTCTTTTCTTTTCTTTTCCTTCCTTTCTTCCCTCCCTCCCTCCCTCTCTCCCTCCTTCCTTCCTTCTTTCCTTCCTTCCTTCCTTCCTCTCTCTCTTTCTTCTTTCTTATATGCTAGTAATAAAATTATTTATTTATTTATTTTTGGTTTTTTAGATGTGCAGGTTTATGGGGTAGAGTGGTGATTCATTTCATATATTGTTGTTGTTAGGTGCCATCAAGTCAGTATGCGACTCATAGCAACCCTGCATACAACAGGAGAAACATTATTGTCAGTGCTGCTCTGCTGTTCATAGGGTTTTCAATGGCAGATTGATTTTTGGGAGTGGGTTTCTAGGGCCTTCTCCCAAGCCTATAGTATCTGGTGTTCCCAGGTGGTCTCCCATCCAAGTACTAACCAGGCCTGACCCTGGTTAGCTTCCAAGATCTGATGGGATTGGATGCCACAGGACTACGGCTGTAGGCAGTTCATATATATAGTGTGCAAATATCAAATCAGGATTGCTGACACTTCCATCTCCCTAAACATTGTACCACAAAAATAAAATAAAATAAAAAATTTTGATTAACATGTATGTAATGATAATTGTACCTATTTATGAGGTATAGTATTTTTATATGTTGCATACTACATGATGAGATTCATTATGGGGTTTTCAAAGAGATCCATTCTGCATTTTGCCCTTGTTCTCTCCCTCTTTACCCCTCTATGTTTCCTTCCCTCCCCTTCCCACCTTTTCCATCGTCCTCCTTCTCCCCCTAGGCCCCTTCTCCAGCAATGAGTCCACTTGTGTTTTCTGATATTAGCTATGTATGAGAGAGAGAGCGAGAGAGAGAGAGAGAGAGAGAGAGAGAGAGAGTGTTTTAAAGTAGCTCTATCTCTAGCATATGAGAGAACATGTGATATTTCTCTTTATGAGTCTGAGTTATTTTGCTTAAAATCATGACCTCCAGTTCCAACTACAATCTCTTTCAAGGGCGCAACCCCAGTGACCTCTCTAGGCCTCACCTCCCAAGGCTTCCACCATGTCCCAGTGTCGCCACCCTGGGGACCAAACCTTTACCACATGAGCCTCTGGGGGACATTCAACATGCAGGCTATAACACTCAGTTGACAGAAAACAAAACAAAACAAAACAAAACTGCCCTCTGTCCCCTTCCCTGATTCACGTCTCACTCTATTCCTAGTCCTCACCACTCTGAGAAGCTGTGAAGGCATGAATGAATTTTTCTGAGTCTTTGGGCCCCCGTGACTGGAGACCCGCTAGCTAGAGCCAGCAAGCAACACAATAAAAAGCAACAGAGCAAAGTAGAAAATTAGCACAAATGACGAGCACACATACAGAACACGACTTTAAAAATCTTTTGCTGCTTTAAGAAATGGGGAGCTGTCTGTGTCATATAGTTCCATTCCTCTCCTTGTTCCCAGTCTGTGTGATTCACTAAAAGACATGCAAATAGACCCGAAGTGAGAACCGTGCAGATGTTGCCCATGTGGATTTCCATCCTTTCCCAGAAGGCTGCTGGAAATTGAATATCAAAAATACTTTTGTTGCATTTCTTACATGATAAAAAGTGATTGCAGTTGCTTCCTCCCATGAGACCCCTTGATGGAGAGGAACCCCTGATGGGGGCTCCTTACCACGAGGCTCCTTGTGGTGGTTAATTTTGATTGTCAACTTAAATTAATAAATGCCTAGGAGATCAGTAAGGCAGATCTCCATGTGTCTGTGGTGATATTTCCAGAGATGAGCAGATTGTGAGGACTCTGAGCTGATCAATGGATTAATCCCTGATGGATTCCTAATAGGATGCCATTATTGGGAGGTAGAGAAAGGTGGGAGGTGGGGTCAAGTTGGAGGAGGTAGGTCACTGGGAGTGTGTATTTGGGGGACCATATCTTGCCATGGCCCCTTCCCATATCTCTTTTCTCTGCTCCTTCTCCACCATGAGGTGAAGAGCTCTCCTCTGCCACATGCTCCTATTGCCACAATATTCTACCAAAGTGCACAGACCCGAGCAACCGTGGCCCCATACCCATGGCAAAGAAATAAGCAAAATATACAACATGACTAGGCTTATTGGGATGGTAATGGAGCTGCCTACAGCCCCAGTTGGAAGGAGGTGGGAAGGAGAGTCACAAGGCCCTCAGAGGACTTCCACAGGACCCTCCTCTTAAGTGCCAATCACTAGCCCCAGTTGCTGGACTGACCCTCTGAAGCCATGAGCCAGCCCAGCTCAATCCTTCCCCTCTCAAGTTGCGCTCTCCCATATTTTGGTCACAGCCATAAGCAAGTTGGCTAACACAGGCTGCTTTTCTAAGATGCCGTGACTGGGTCCTGTGGTCTTCCTGGCTCTCACAGTCTACAGTCCAGCTTCCCACTTACAGTGACTTAGTTTCCACATGCGTAAAATAGGGAGACATAGCGGCCCCTGCCCCACTGCATTTTGCAGGGATTCCATGAGTTAAGCTATCCAGAGGGCCTATTACAACACCCGGCATAGAGTGAACCCTTTGTACACAATCGCCACTGTCACTATTTGTTGACTTTTTTTCTGCAAAGATGTGTTGTACAACTGCTGTGTGGTGTGGTCCTGGGTTTGGGTTCAATGATGGGCAAGAGCTAAAATCCTAGGCAGGGTCGGCCTTCAGGGAACTTGGGAATCGTAAGGAAATGGGGATGGGGCATGGGCCCATGAACAAGCAAACACACAAGGAAAGGAGCTGCCAGTGAACAGCGTCACACAGAGGCCAATAGCAGAGGGAAAACCCACCAGGGCATTGGGAAGAGCAGGGCTTGCCCCCTCGGGGTCCCGTGAGTCCCAAAGAATCAGAATGCAAAGGCCCCATGGATTTGGATTGGGTCCAAAGTAACCCAGTGAACCCGTTAGGGAAGGGTAGCATTTCCTCCCATCGGGAAGGAAGGCACTACACCCCAGTGGCCAGAGCAGGACTGCAAGTTTGTCACCAGGAGGAGTCACAGCCATTTTCACAGCGAGTGGACTTGCTCCATTGCAGGGATTGTGAGGAGCTGCAGTGCCCTCATTGCTTTGAGGCCAGGGGAGGACGAGGTTGCCCGTTCCCTCTTGCCGAATTACTCAGCATGCTCAGAAGGAATCACATGCAGGATTATATTGCATGTTGATTTTAATAGTTTGAAAACTGTATTGAAGTGAAAATTCCTTCCTTGATAATTTCAGGGATTTTATATATTCAAAAAAGTTCTGAGATGAGGTCCACAGGCTGAAATGGTTGTGGTACTGAAAAGGAGCTAGAACGGACTGCCTGGCGAAAGCCCACTTTATTTGCTTACATTGGCTTATTTTGCAAACTTCTAGACATCCCAGAGGTGACCAAATAATATAAAGAAGCCCCAGGCACTCACCTCCCAGATTAACATTCCTAACCCCTAGCCCAGCTCACTGCCTCTTCCTGCCTTTTGTCTCATTCCTCTTTTCTTTTCTTTTCTTTTCTTTCTTTCTTTCTTTCTTTCTCTCTTTCTCTCTTTCTCTCTTTCTCTCTTTCTCTCTTTCTTTCTCTCTTTCTTTTGCAGTACTGGGGGTTGAACCCAGGGCCTCGCACTTGCATGCTCTGCAAGTGCTGGACCACTGAGCTGCACCCTCAGCCCATATATATTTCTTTTTTTTACTTTTTTTGAGACAGGGTCTCACTAAGTTACACAGACTTCCTCTGGTCTCGAACTTGCCATCTTCCTGCCCCCGCCTCCCGAGCCGCTGGGATTACAGGTGTGTGCCATCATGCCCGGCTTCATTCCTATTTTCTTAAGAAAATCTTGGACATCATATTGTAGCCAAATTTTTAAAAAAATTTTAAATAATAATAATAATAATTATTATTATTATTATTATTTTGTGGTACTGGGGGTTAAACCCAGGGCCTCATGCTTGCATGCTGTGCAAGTGCTGTACCACTGAGCTGTCCCCCACAGCCCATTTTTTTTTTTTTTTTTTACTTTTTGAGACAGGGTCTCGATAAATTATGGAGACTGCCTCTTGTCTCAACTTGCAATCCTGCCTCTGCCTCCCAAACCACTGGGATTACAGGCGTGCACCTTCATGCCCGGCTTTTTTTAGCCAAAATTATTCCAATAGATACAATCGACAGGTAAGCACTCCCTCTTCCTGCTTTTTAAGAACATCAGCATAGCTGGATATGGTGGCACACGCCTGTAACCCCAGCACCTTGGGAGGCAGAAGCAGGATGATTGCAGGTTCAAGGTCAGAGGCAGCCTGTGTAACTTAGCGAGACTGTATCTCAATTTAAAAAATAAAATCAGGGTTTGGGGGGCAGCTCAGTGGCAGAGTGCTTGCAAAGTGTGCATGAGGCCCTGGGTTCAGCCCTCCAGTACCCCCAAAATAAATAAAATAAAATAAAATAAAATAAAATAATAAAAACATCAACATGACAGCAGCAACAAAGGTGTGGGGGACCTAGGAAGTCCTCCCTGAAAAGAGAGGCACGTCCAGGCTTGGGCAGAGCAGGAGCCTCATAGCACAGGCAGCCTTCTAGGTAGAGGGACCAGCGATGAGTGGTCAGAAGCCTGGCAGGTAAAGCGTCCCAGGAGAGGGTCAGGGGTCTGGTTGGGTGGGTGTGGCCTTTGCTGCAGGTGTGATCGGGGTCCAGGGTGGGCAGGGGGTGGGGATTGGCAGGGTTCTGGCCCAGTCTGACTGCTATTTCCCAAGCCCCGTGTCCTGCAGGGAGCAGGTGTGGCAGCCGGACCCCTGTCGGTACGCGAGGCAGCCCACGCAGAGCCCTTCTCAGAACATTTCTTCTTCTCTCTCCGACAGGGGATCATTTTGGAGAAACTGAGAATTTGCTCTGCGCCCCAGTTTGTCTGTTTCATTCAGGATCTGTGGCCGATGAAGTGCGATCCAGATGTTGTGGTCACCGATCTCCACTTCGGGACAATCCCTGTGAAGCTGTACTGGCCCAAGGCACCTTCCTGCACCCCCAGGCCCGGCGTTGTCTTCTACCATGGTGGCGGGGCAGTCCTGGGGAGCTTGAGTAAGAGGCTTTCCTCAAGCTTCCCAAAGGACCCTGCAGAAGGACATTGAAAGAATGGTCATCTCCCCAGGCGGACAGCCCACTATTAGGACCAGGAATGCCAGAGCAGTTAGTGAGCCCCACATCAGTCAGGTGGCAAAGATATGGTATAAGTGGAGCCCTTTCTGGAAGATATAAATATATAAGAGAGTGAATGAGAAAGAGAGGAAGGCGACGAGGACAGAGAGAACTTCTCCCTCCATATCCTTGGGGACTGTTCCAGGAATCCTCACCAAGGCTAGTCATAGGATTTTCAATGGCTGGTTGTTTTGGGAGTGGATTGCCAGGTCTTTCTCCCATTTTGCAGCACAGGGGTTCAAACTCAGGGCCTCAGAGTATGCAGAGAAAGCACTCTACCCACTAAGCTAAACCCCAGCACTTAATTACTGGTAACTAGTATTAATATCTTGCCTATAACCATGGCACTGTGGCATCTGATCCCGTGCGATCTCAGAAGCTAAGCAGAGTGGGGCCTGGTTAGTGCTTGGATGGGAGACCGCCTGGGAACTCCAGGTGCTGTAGGCTTGGGAAAAGGACCTGGCAACCCACTCCCAAAAAGGAATCTGCCATTGAAAAGCCTATGAACAGCAGACAAGCACTGATAATAGTGTTTTGCCTATTGTACGTAGGGTCACTATGAGTCGGATACTGACTCGATGTCACTGAACAACAACAACAAGTATTAATATTTAAGGGGCTGGGGTTTAGCTCAGTTGGTAGAGTGCTTTGCTGTACTCTCTCAGGACCTGGATTTAATCCCTAGCATAAAAATAGGAAAAGGATGTGGCAATCCATTCCCAAAGCAATCCGAAACAATCAGCCATTAAAAACCCTATGAGGATCACTATGAGTCGGACTAACTCAATGGCACCTAACAACGATAGTATTAATATTTATGTGGCAGTCACTATGGAAGTCCTGTATGTAGATTATTTCATTTAATGCCACAACCCTCTGTGACGTAGATCTAATCATTATCCCCATTTTACAGATGAGGAAATCAAGCCTCAGAGAGGATAAACAAGTCTCTGTGCACAATTTCAGCTAAAGCTGAGAAAGAGGGGGGCAAAGTTGGGTTTTGAACTGTGGTCTGTCAATCCCACACTCACATCCTAAGCCACTAGGCTTTAGGACCAACACCTCTCAGATATTTTCCATGAATACCTGGATGGACTAGGGTGTGGGCATCTTGGAGAAAATAATTCAGACAGAAAAAGAAAACAGTGAGAAGTGGACAGGAAATTTTCTCCACAGCTCAAAGAAAATATACCAGACTAGTCAAAGCTGAGTCAAATGCTCTGGAAAAGAGTCACCTGTGACGACCGGCCAAGGAAGGCTTCCTGGTAAATGTGAGAAACCTTTTATTTTCCAGAAATCTACCAAGGTATATGCTCACGGTTGTCCAAGGATAGTGGCTCTGTGGTCCTGGCAGTTGGGTGAGTAAGTGGAGACGAGGGGCATGCCAGGAAGCCCGCCCCAATTTGGAGTGACAGGGAGGGGGGATGGAACAGGGAGGCAGATGGCAGTGGGGGGGAGCAGAAGAGGGAGGGGCAGAGGATGGGAGCTGCTTCCGCGTGGTCTTGGCTATGTGTGCCCGGAGGCACCTGGCGGCCCTGTCTTTGGAAGCAGGGTGGGCACAGGTGTGGAGTCTGCTTCTACGTGCACCTGTGGGTGGAAGAGCTCTTCCTTGAGCGGAACAGCCCTGTGCATTCCAGACAGGCAGTGCCTCCCTCTGCGGGATGCCAGTGCTGTCCTTCACCATCACCAAGGCGACGCAGACAATGTCACACCCATTTCCAAATGCTCCTTGGAGGGAGAAAGTTCCCCAGTGAAGATCTACCCAAGGAAGTGAGGGGAAACATCCCATCTCTCCCCAAGCTGATCCTTGGGAGTTGTCTACCTACCTTCATCTGGAACCTAACAGAGGGCCTGGTGCCTGGGGGTGGGCAGGTGTGTGCCAGCCCTCCCTAGGGCTGACTGACACGCTGGTGCCCTGGGCTCTTCCCCTGAGCTGGCTTTCCTGCACTTTCATTCAAATGCCTGCACAGCAAGGAAGCATCAGCAACCCATGTCTCCATGGGGCACTTTCCCCAGGCTTTCTGTGGAAAGCTAGTTGAGGAGAATAAAAAATAAAGATAAGATGTGAGAGAGAGAGAGGGGAGAGAGAGAGAGAGAGAGAGAGAGAGAGAGAGAGAGAGAGAGAGAGACACAGAGAGAGAGACAGAGAGAGGAGAGACAGAGAGAGAGAGAGAAAGAGAGAGAGAGAGAGAGAGAGAGAGAGAGACAGACAGACAGACAGACAGACAGACAGACAGACACAGAGAGAGAGACAGAGAGAGGAGAGAAAAAGAGAAAGCTCTTCCCTTTATATTTCTTGGTTCTGCCAGGCATGGTAGCTCCCACCTGTAATCCTAGCAACTCAGGAGGCAGAGGCAGGAGGATTGCCGGTTGGAGACCAGAGGCAGCCTGCGTAACTTAGTGAGACCCTATCTCAAAGTAAAAAGTAAAAAAAAAAAAGGCTGGGGGTACAGCTCAGTGGTACAGTGCTTGCAAACATGCAAGTATAAGGCCCTGGGTTCAATCACCCAGTACTGCAAATAATAATAATAATAATAACAACAACAACAACAACAATAACAACAGCAGCAGCAGCAGCAGCAGCAGCAGCAACACGTATTAGTTCCATAATGATTTCTACAGTAGGCTGGAAATTTCCATCCAGTTCTAAGGCATTTAATTCCTTACTGTTTTGGTTGTGCCAAACCAAGAGACCCTCAAGAGAGCCTGTCCTAGCCCTACCCCCACATAGCCAAAATGGACAGATTAGAATAGAAATGATAGGCAGGGTAAAATTTCTCACAAAACCTGGACTTCTGGAATCTCTTGAACAATGGGGAGGTAGGTGCCTGCCTGACGACCAGGGTCTAAAGTGGGCAAGGCTGACTTGGAGGAGTCCTGTGTATGACCTGCTGGCCTCTGGTGGGATTTAAGTCCACAAGATCCTCCTCAAAAATCTGTGGGCATGGCAGGATTAAATAGAATCAAAACCCAAGTGAGCCTGGAGTTTCTCATAAAATACTCACAAAACAGGAGACAGGGAACAGGTGTGAATCTGGGAAACACCACCAGGTAGATTCAGAGAGATGGAGCTGGTGTTGATGTTTAAGCTGTTGATCAGCCAGGGGATGACGGGGCTCTTGTGGCCTCAGCTGGTCCTCTGTAGGGCAATGAGACCATGGGAGTGGCAGCTACTGCATCTTGAGCCTAAATGCTAGGCTCTGGAGCTTGAGGTCTGCCATTTTGTTTGAGCCCTGTACCTACCTCTACCTGCTCAGGTTTCAGAAAGGTAAGTAAATGGACAAAATCTGGACTAAAAGATACTAGACATGAATACTTTTGGCTTTGGTGGGATGAGAAGCATAAACCAGGCTCGTTAATTCCTTTTTAGATATCGCAAGTCACCCAAGTACAGGTTTCCGGTCATGGGAAGAGACTGCATTGTGGCCACCATCCACTTCCTGAAGTCCCTGCAGGAGTACGGGGTGGATCCAGCTCGGGTTGTGCTCTGTGGTGACAGCATAGGTGGGGAAGCAGCCACCGTGATTTGTCAAATACTTATGACTGATCCAGATCTGCCGCGGGTCCGTGCTCAGATTCTGATCTATCCTCTTCTTCAAGTCCTGGATTTCCAGTGTCCGTCCTACCAGCAGAACAGGAATGTCCCACTGCTCTCTTGGAGCCTTGCCTTCTATTGTTGGTGCTGTCACCTGAGTATCAGCCCTTTCTGGAGAAGTACTGTTGAGAAGGGAGCCCATTTGCCTCCAGAAGTCTGGGAGAAGTACAGAAAGTGGTTGGGCCCAGAAAACATCCCGGAGAGGTTTAAGAAGCGAGGCTACCGACCCATGCCCATGGCGCCCGTGAACGAAGATGCCTACCAGGAGATGAGGATTATTCTGGATTGGATGTGCTCGCCCTTGATCGCAGAAGATGAGGTCGTGTCTCAGCTCCCAGAAGCCTGCATTGTGAGCTGTGAGTACGATCTGCTGCGGGACCATTCGCTGTTATACAAGAAGAGGCTGGAAGACCTGGGTGTGCCGGTGACCTGGCACCACATGGAGGATGGTTTTCACGGGGTGCTCAACACCATTGACTTCCCCTTCTTGTACCATCCCTGCTCCACGCGAATTCTGAATGTGGTGGCTCAGTTTATCAAGGGGTTGTGACCCTCTCTCTTTCTGGCTGGAACTTCCTCACCGTTCGGGCTCCATGGGACTCTCTGTGGTTGATTTAGGTCACGCTGGATGCGGCTAGGGAGGGCAGTGGAGGTGGCTGTCTCCTTCCGGGTCTGGGTTCTAGAATCATCCAATGCATGTTCTTCCTGATAAATGGAGCAGAGAAGAAGAGACACTTTGGAGGGGTGGGATGGGGCTCTCTGTCTATGCTCGCTGTTGGAAATATCCGAGCTGACCGTCTTTAGGGGCCATTTGTGAGAGTGAGTTTTCATGCAGGCGTCACTCCCAGCCTCCTTAGCTAGAGTTCAGACTGGTCAGACTAGGCTGGTCCGACTGTGTGACAGGCATGTCGGGTTGGCTGGACGTTGGAAGGACACAGGCGCATTGTGTATAATCTCATGAGGCTCTTGCAACATGCTCAGAAGGTGGAGCTCTGATTGCTAGGCTGGCAGGCAGTGGTGGCAGAGGAGAAAGTCCTCCTCTGGGCGCAGGATGACACCCTTTCTGTGGTTGCCCAGCCTTTGGGTTAAGGCTCTTGCCCACCCAAGCTGGAAGAGTTAACACAGAGTGGACAGAGTGGGCTCCTAGTGGCAGATGAAGATAGCTGGAACGCCCTCATTATAGGAGCTCTGGGACTCGGGAGTCAAAATTGAGATTCCAACCAAGCCCCCCAAACAGCATGATAAGCGAGAGGAGGAGAGTTGAAGGGACGCTGAGTCCTGAGTCAGAGACCCATGAAGGCTGACTCTAACCAAACCCAACCGTGTGCCCTCGTGGCAATTCTTGTTGCTGTTAGGTGCCATAGAGTCGGTATCCCACTCATAGCGACCCTACGTACAACAGGGGAAACACTTTGTCAGTGCTTCTCTGCTGTTCATAGGGTTTCTAATGGTGGATGGATTTTTTGGAGTGGGTTGCTGGATCCTTCTCCCAAGCCTACAGCACCTGGTGTTCCCAGGCGGTCTCCCATCCAAGTACTAACCAGGCCTGACTCTGCTTAACTTCCGAGATCTGACAGGATCAGATGCCACAGGGCTATGGCTACAGGCATAATGGCAATTCTAGAGAGGCCCAAAGAGATAGAAGATGTGTTAGTGAGAACTTACCTTTTTTTTTTTTTTTTTTTTTTTTGCGGTACTGGGGGGTTGAACCCAGGGCCTTGCGCCTGCATGCTCTGCAAGTGCTGGACCACTGAGCTGCACCCCCAGCCCATTTTTTTGCTTTTTGAGACGGTCTTGATAAGTTACGCAGACTGCCCCTGGTCTTGACCTTGCAATCCTGTTGCCTCTGCTTCCCACGCCACTGGGATTACAGGCATGTGCCACGGTGCCTGGCAAGAACTACCATTTTAAGACCCAGAACCAACTCAGATTGCCCAAATCAGACAGAAAATGTATTGGCTTATGTAGCTCTGATTTCTGGGGATAAATCAGGTATGGTTTGATCCAGGAACTCAAACAGTGCCGTGAGCTTCCCTCTCTGCTTTGCTTTGCCTTTCTCTTCTCTGAATTGACTTTACCTTCACCTCTCTCCATGGTGACCCTGAGCAGTGACATGCTCACCTTCTATAAGAGTCAAGTTCATTTTAATGGATGTGCCTTATTCTCAACAGTAATAGGAAAAATAGTACAATGTATTGGCTCTACTGGTTTTCTGAGCAGAGTGTCTGGTTGTCACCACCAAGGGAATGGAATGTTTGGGCTGTGAAGCCCAAGTCCCAAGCCATCCTTGGAGTGGAGGGCAGAGTCATCTCCTCAGGTGCTTGGACTGAGGGTAGGGGAGGGAGCGAGGCCTTTCCTAATAGAGGGTAAATGGATGTTGGGTGGACATTGGTGTTTATGGCAGAAGTGAGATTCAAGCCTGAGTCAAGGTACTTGGAAGGGGCAAGCGATGTCAAAGGTAAGGTGACCACCTGCCCCTTTGCAGTCAAAATTCCTTTGGAAGAGATGATGAGGCTTCCACAGTGGACTTGCCTGGTCTCCAGAAGGCTGTGCTCCTGCTTGGTCAGCAGCTTTCATAGGCCAGCATTCAAGGCCACGGCACAAAGGAACCTGTGCCTCCCTGAAGTTGCTCTCAGTGGGATGTTTGTGCTGAAATATGGGGCAGAGAGGAATCCCAGAGAGGCTTCTTGATCTATTCACAGCTGACTAGCAGGTGGCTCTGTTGGAGAATAGGAACCACCCACTGAAAGCACACAGCAAGGTGGCCCAGGGCTGTGAGAGAGCCCAGGAAGGGGAAGAGCCAGTTCTGCTCTAAGGCAGGGCTGTGAGTTGAGGCTGGGTGCACTCCACCACCAGGGCGTGGTTATTGCTGTTCCTGGCCAGCTGCTGGAGGTGGGTGAAGGCACACGAGGTGACCTGGAAAGCTGGGTGGTGGGCTCTTTTACTGTGAGGCAGTGAGGAGCTGGTGAGGCACGGGGGACGTGGCCAGTGGAGATGTGTGGGTCCCCCTGAAAGGACTAGGGCATTGATGGCAGGGGTCTCATCTCCATGGCTGCTTCCTTGTGCTGACCGCAGGAGAGACAGAGCGCTTTCACCCCCGTGGCTGACCGGGTCCATTTCAGCAGCGGTCCCCAACGTTTTTGGCATCAGGGACTGGTTTTGTGGAAGACAATTTTTCCATGGACCAGTGGTGGGGAGTGGGCAGTAGATACAGAGGAAGCTTCGTTCACGCACTTGCCACCTCTTGCCTCTTGCTCTGCGGCTGGATTGTGGCTCAGTTGTAGAGCCCTTGCCTAACATGCCTGAGGCCCTGGGTACCATTCCTAACGCAGCCTACACAAACAAACAAACAAACAAACAAACTTTTAAATTACACTGTTGTTAGGTGCCATCAAGTCGGGCCTGATTCAAAGTGCAAAATCAACCAGTGGATTTTAACACAATAGTGCTCAAAGAATTCAGTGAATTCAGATTCTACACTACAACTAACCTGTGAGAGGCTACCGCTAAATCTAGTATCATGGGGTATGACTGTAATCCCAGTGCCTGGGAGGCTAAAGCAGGAGGATCATGAGTTTAAGGCCAGTCTGGGTGATATAACAAGTCCATGAGAGACAGAGGGGAAGAGAGAGAGAGAGAGAGAGGGAGGAGAGAGAGAGAGAGAGAGAGAGAGAGAGAGGAAGAAGAAGAAGAAGAAGAGGAGAAGAGAAGAGAAGAGAAGAGAGGAGGAGAGGAGAGGAGAGGAGAGGAGAGGAGAGGAGAGGAGAGGAGAGACTATGACTTGCTGAGTTTTGGTATAGTATCAAAGGTACTACTACTATGATCTGTTTCTGCTCATAACACTTCTGTAACCATAAATGTGCATTTTCTACATCAAGCAAGTCTCTAGTTCTCTACAGACACTACTAGGTGTCCCACAATCTACTTCAACTTCAATTTTGATGCTAACTACAGAGGGTTAGCACTGGCCCCACAGGTTAGGGACTTGGTCCCACAAGACTGCTGCCACTTGGGATGGCAATCACAGATACTGGGTCTTTGAGTTACCCACACTTCTGTCTGCCTTCACTATTCATCAGGGGTTCCCATGATTGCTCCTTTTGTTCAGTAATTTGCTATAAGGGCTCACAGAACTCAAGGAGGCACTTACCTTACCATTCATTACCTGCTTGTCATAAAGCATATTATAAAGGATGCAGATGGGCAGCCTGGTGAAGAGGTGAATGTGGTGAGGTCCAGAAGGGAGCCAAGCACAAGTGCTTCCATCCCTGTGGGTTTCAGGGGGCAGCAGCTTCCTGGTACCTGGACATTCTTGCCAACTCAGAAGCTCTCAGATCCTCCTCATTGAGGGTTTTTGGTTAAGTCATTGGTCCTTGGAAATTAGCTCCATCCCCAGTCCCTCTCCCCTCCTGGAGGTCAGAGAGTGAGGCTGAAAGTTCCAATCCTTTAATCTCATGGTTGGTTCTCCTGGCAATCAGTCCCCATCCTAAAGGTATCTAGGGGCTCACCAAGAGTCATCTCATTGGCATAAGTTCAGGTCTGGTTGAAAGAGTTTATTATGAACAACAAAAGGTGCTTCTCTCACCTTTACCCCTCAGGAGGAAATTACAAGGGTTTTATAAGCTCCATGCCAGGCACTGGCTGGGATTTACCTCAGTTGGTAGAGCATTGCTCTACCCTCTCTGAGGACCCAGGTTCAATCCCAGCACTGCAAAAATGAGAGAAGGACATGGCAATCCACTCCCAAAGCAATCCTGAAACAATCAGCCATTGAAAACCCTATGAGGGTCACTATGAGTCAGACGGGACTTGAGGGCACCTAACAACAATGCCAGGAACTGGGGATGTAGACAGCATATATATTTTTTATTACCTCACAGTATCACAAAAGGATATGTACAGTTAGTTGCAAAGACTTTTTAAATACTTCTGTCTTTTCTAACTACTTATGTATGTGAGGCCATATTTTCTCCTTTCTCCAAGCCAATTCTGTGAGGTAAATATTCCCACCATGGCAGATTTCAAGCTACTAAGTTGACTTCACAGAATACAGTAATTGGAAGAGGTCATAACTGGCTCTTGTGCGCTGTTTCAACCCTGCTTCCACAGCACTGAATATAATCCACATTTTATAAAGCCTTCGAAGTCTTCAGTAATTTCTATGAGACTAAAGACATCCTTGGGGCTGGGATTTAGCTCAGTTGGTAGAGCACTGCGTTGCAGTCTCTGAGGTCCCGAGTTCAATTCCCAACACCGCAAAAATGGGAGAAGGGTCTGGCAATCCACTCCCAAGGCAATCCTGAAACAGTCAGCCATTGAAAACCCTATGAGGGTCGCTATGAGTTGGATACCAACTCGATGG
>VMDO01022060.1:0-34211 GCA_007922755.1 Pedetes capensis
ATCCCCAGTGCTTCTAATGGCTAACTTCTGGCTTACAAAAATAAAAATTCTTCTCAGACTGAGATTGCAAAAAAGAATAACAAGAGAATAGAGGAATTATTTTTATACCCAATACAATGCAAAAAATATCAGCTTTCAATAATATAATGTAAGGGGTGTTTAATGGCTTTACAAAGACTTTATAACCCCCCAAAGAATTTACACCAGAATTCCTTTATATAACAGTTTGCCTAATACATTTTAAGTAATTCAATTCTTTTTTAAATGCAAATCTTTAACACACTGTTAAAGTGGGATACAGTCTAAAAAGTGGGATACAGTTGCATAAAATATTTAAACAATAGTAAATAATGTTGAGGAGAAAATTACTGGTGAGACAAAATACTTGGCAAAAGTGTGCTCTAACTACTTTGGGACCTGCCCCAGATCTAAAGGCTGTTTAAAAATTTAATGTTATCACAAATACAGAAAAGGAAGGGGGGGGGCTCAAAAAAGGGAACACTGGGAGGTGAACAAATTAAAAAACTGTAACTTCATTTTCTGCCAAATCCAGAGGAGAAAAGCCAAGAGGAGAAAGTTGGAGGTAACTAGAACAAAGAAGCTCTTGAGCAATGAATTAAATCTCAAAGGAATTACTTTTTTAAAAATGTATTTGATTAACACTATGCTAAATGAACAAGTTTTAGAGAACAGAATACAAGAATGTGTATGGTTAACAATAATGTACTGTACACTTAAATTTTTATTAAGAGAATATATCTCAATTTTGTGGTTTTTACAAGAATTTTTTAAAAGTATTGAGCTAAAAAAATAGCAATGATGTATAAAATGGCCTCAGATGTTTATCTTGTAGAAAGACCTCTTGACCACCTCCCAGTGGCATCTAGCTTCTTCCCTGGACACTTTTTTATTTCTGAATGCTGTTTTCTATCTCATTTTTCCATTTCTTCTCTTTGATCATTCTTTTTTCAGTCTCTTTCGTAGATATAAGCAATTCCTCTTCCTAGGCTAGGAGAAAATACTCTATCGTGGTTCTCCTTTCTCCCCACATCTAGCTGACGTGTTTTCTTGTTTTCTCAATAATTTTTTTTTTTTTAATTTGAGATAGGGTCTCACTACATAGCTGATCCTGGCCTGGGCCTTGTTATGTAGCCCAGGCTGGCATTACACTAGTGATCCTCCTGCCTCAGTCTCCCAAGGGCTGGGATTACCGGCAGCTGCCATCCCACTGAGCATTTTCTTGGTTTTTCATATAATAAACTTAAAAATAAAAATGAATGTGATGATTTCTCAAGAGTCATAATATATTTTTCCTTATTACTCTTGAAAATTTATCCTTTAAATGACACTTGTTTTACTTTAGACTTTTTTCCTCCCTCTTGCAAAGTGCTTCACTTAAAGCCAGCGTGAAATAGAAACCCAAGGGATTATTTAATTAATTGTAATTAAGTAATCTGAGTAATTCAGGGAAATATTGGAATAACAGAAATTATCATCACTAATTATTTTTACTGTCCAAGTTCATCAGACAAATGTCAATCTTCACATACTGCTGAATTTAAAAAGAATACAAAGAAAACATGGTAATATGTATGTAACAAAAAAAGGTGAACTGAGAAAATATCTATTTTTGCCAAAAGAAACACAGAAAAGACAAATCACAACCAAAGAAATTGGTTACCTACAGAGAATAAATAGAAACAAGGTGCACAGAATTGGATGGGTGAGATTCTCTGAATATATTTTTTGGTATAGTTTTGACTTTGTTAATGTTTTACATATCTAAAAACTAACCAAATCAATAAGGATGGGGGAAGAGGATACCTTAAATGGAAAACAAACAAATATACCTAACTATATTTCAAATAAATAACATAACAACACTTAAGCAGGGCGGCAAGGCAATTAACTTTTGAACACAGGACTTGGACTCTATGTCCTCAGTCAAGATCAATGATAGCCAGGTGTAGTGGTGCACACCTGTAAATCCCTGCACTACTGAGACTGAGGCAGGAGGATCCTGAGTTTAAGGCCAACCTGGCCTACATAGTGAAACACTGTCTCAAACAAACAAACAAACAACAACAACAAATGACATTAAACAAATATTGAACTTTAATTTTTTAGTAGTATGGATTATCAATTCTGAAACTAATGTGTATTGTAGAATTAAGGAACTGAATAAATATACTGATAATAATAGGAGCCAGATTTCCTCACTATTTCCAAGTTTAGGAAAAGAAGAGACTAGAATTAGTACTGTGGTATTGAATTAGAACTGGTGTTATCAGAATAAACACCTCCTTTAGATACAGAAAAACATACAGAAAAACAGGTTATCAATATGTATTTTTACATATACATTTATATTTTATTTCTTAGCTTTGTCTGCTGAAAGGGACTTCAAGCAAAAACACTTCATTGGAATGAACACAGCTAGTACTATCATCTTGGCTTTTAAATACCATTAGCCACTAGAACAAGAATAGGCATCCCAGGAAAATGGCTGACTTGGGGACTTGGACTCAGAAAGTAAGAGATAACCCTCAAACATCTTGTACCAGTAAGACACAAACAGTAAACAAACAAGCAAACAAAAAACCCCAATGTAGCTGGCTCCCTGATGGGGATCCCACTGGCCAAATTTATTAATCTAACCTGACATGAAAACGAGTAAAATACATAAATAAATGGGTATGGGACAGGAAGGTCTTCCTTGGAGTATAATACCAAGTATTCAAAATGGAAGGAATTATAGAGCTAAGAAAACCGCCATTTGGCAACCATTTTAGTAATAAGTGATTTAGCCAAGAATCATCAATAGATGCTAAGGGAGTGCAAGAAAGTCTGAGGAGGAAGAGAATATTTTTACATAGACTCAAAATATTCTCTCAAAATTATTTATTAAAAGGAGGAAAAAGAGTAACTTTATAGATTAACTTAATAAACACAACCTATATTAAATTAACATCACCAATAATGGGGTCAAACCAACATGAATCTCCTAATCTGGAGTCCTGAGCATTCTTACTAAAAATGTAAAAATTACATCTAATTAGAAAGAAACCTTAAACAAAGTTGAGAGACTTTCTATAAAAATAACAACTGTATTCTTCAAAATTATCATACAAGGGCCGGATGCGGTAGCTCACGCCTGTAATCCCAATAGCTCGGGAGGCGGAGGTAGAAGGATCACAAGTTCGAGACCAGAATCAGTCTGCATAATTTCGCGAGATCCTATCTCAAAAAGTAAAAAAATGGACTTGGGGTGCAGGTCAGTGGTCCAGCATGCAAGCGCAAGGCCCTCGGTTCAACCCCCAGTACCACAAAAAAAAAAAAAAAAAAAAAAAAATTATCATACAAGAAAGACAGAGGCATTGCGCCTAATTAAAGGAAGCTAGAGAGACATAACAAAAGCAATATGCTATCCTATACTAGAACAACAAAAATACATAAAAGGTGCTACTAAGACAAGTGCTAAAGTTTGAATATGAAGCTGGGAATGGTGGCACACACCTGTAGTCCCAGCACTCAGGAGGCTGAGGCAGGAGGATCAACACAAATTAAAACCATTCTAGTCTACACAGAGAATTCCAAGATAGGTTACACAGCAAAACTGTCTTTAAATAATAAAAATAGAAAATTGAATATAAACTATAGATAGTAGTATTGCACAGATATTAAATTTCCTGTTTTTGATCAATGTATTGTGGTGATGTAACAAATATCCTTGTTCTTAGGAAATGCTTTGAAGTATTTAAGGTTAAAGGGGCATGCCTGTAAATTACTCTCAAATCTTAAAGGAAAATAAGTATGTGTGGAAACAGAGAAAGAATCAGCAGAAAAGCATATGGGACAAATGCTTAACTGGTATCCTGTGGTCACAATAGAACGTCGGGTAGGAGCACTTACCTAAGCATGGGTATATGAATCATGGAGTCATATGTGAACCCAGAAGCAGGATACCCCTTAAGGGTTTAACTACTTACTTGAATAAAAGATATGCAAAAATTATGTGTACAACTCTTACAACTTTCCTATAAATGTGAAATTAAACCAAGAAAAAAAAAGTTTTTCTTTTTCAAGTGAATCCATCACTTTTATAATCTGAGTAAAACTAAATTTTAGCTGTGGTTCAGAGCCAATCTGCTAAGCGCCAGGCACTATAGCACATGCTTTCACACATATATCTTATTTAGTCAAGTTTCTGAGAAATGAGTTTAAGGAATTTTTTTTAAACTACGAATCTCTTTGTCAATGAAGTGCAATCTGATGTAACTGTTTGCCTTAGAATCCCTTCTGTCTTCTGACTACAAACGCCCTCTTCTCTTTTCTCTTTCTTCTCTTTTCCATGTTAGCCTGAGGCTTGACATGCTCAGTGAAAAGGTACCACATTCGCTTGATTAAAGTAATCCACTCAGTGATGGACACATGACCCAAGCTCATAAAGGACCTTCCCTGAAACTTATCTATGAGAAATGCTGAGGAAAAAGCACTCCTCCTGCTGAATTTCTTATCTAATATGATGAAGCTTGGCCTACTGGCCACCATCATGCTCATCATACTGGAAGAGCCTATCCAAAAGACTGAGGACAGGGGCCTAATGGAGCTATCCTTGAAGATCTACTCCTACAGCCAGGTAAACAAACAAACAACAAATAAAACCACTTCTTTTGTGCATAAGGTAGTCAAGTAAGTTTCTGTTACTTATGATGAATGTACTCATAACTGGCATACCCCTGGTTAACACAGTAGGTAAAATAAGAAATAGTTCCAGTATATCTAAGAAAATAAAAATCTTAAAATTCCTTAAAAAATATACTCTGGAGGGTGAGGTAGGGAGGATCATGAGTTTGAGTCCTGCATGGGATACATAGTATGATTCTGTCTCAAAAAAAAAAAAAAAAAAGTAGAAAAATCATGCTTTCTATTCACTAGTAATATAACAGTGGTCAAACTATATAAATATTCAACTCTGTAACTAGAAATTCATATGTACTAGAAAAAAATAAGGGATATAGGATATCCTTAATAGATAGCTGACTAAATGAGTATGTACATCTATTTTTTTTAAGTAATTAAGTTAAATTTGAAAATATTAGAGACCAAAATTGTGATAACAGCTAACTTCAACTCCTAAGACCCCAGAAAAGTAAAGCTGAAAGCCCAGATTCAATCCTTTGGTACATGCCAGTTTAATTCTTTCATGACAACAGTACTATGGCCCACACACAAACCAAATGACTACAGAGATCATAAATAAAATATGCAGATGAAGGTATGTAGATCCATAAATATCAGTTTGTAAAATAACTCAAAGCATAAGTTATGCTAATATATCTTTTAAATACAGAGACAAAATTACAACATTTATGAAAAACTTACCATCAGAACTTGTAAGGACAAAGCTTTCTGCTTGAGTCTGCTTCTTTATGCCTAAACTTTTTGGAAACCAGTGAAGATCTATCGGGTAAATATCATCAGGAAGCTTTACTATTTGACTCGTCTCACTGGTTAACAAGTTCCACTTCACGATCTGGTGATCATCACTACACGAATACAGTTCTTCAGCAGTAGTCCAGCCCACACAGCTTACTAATTCTTGATGTGACGTCATGTTAAAGAGGCATAAAACACACAAGTCTTAAATCTTAATAACTTACAGATGCAGAGTACAAAAAAGGAAGTAGAATTGTCAAATGTTTCCAAGCTTCTAAATGTATTCTTTAATTTATGACTTTGATATTTTTTCCATATAAAGAAAATTAAGTGCCAGGTGCAGTGATGCACACCTGTAATCCCAGAGGCTCGGGAGGCAGAGGCAGTAGGATGGCAAGTTCGAGACCAGAGGCAGTCTGCGTAATTTAGCCAGACCCTGTCTCAAAAAGTAAATAAATGGGTTGGGGGTGCAGGTCAGTGGTACAGCACTTGCAAAGAAAGCATACAAGCCCAAGGCCCTGGATTCAACCCCCAGTACCGCAAAAAAATGAAAGAGAAAAAGAAAATTAAGCTATTGAAATATTTCTAAGAATGGAAAGCAAAGAAAGCCAGACGCCAAAAAGAGGAAAAAAGATTTGACTAGATGGAAATTTAAAACCTGTGTTACAAAGTATTCCTTAAAGCCAAAAGATACACAAAAGGAACTGAGACACCAAAAGATAGGAATTAAGCTACACTAAGTTTTGGGGGACTGGACAGGAAGAAAAGGGAAGTACAGATATAAATAAACCTGTATCATTCAAGTAATTAGAAAGCACATATTATTTTGGAAAGTTAAAAAAAAAAACATGTTAAATCACTCAATAAGAATTCACTTAGGGAAAAAAACCTATGGCTTAACAGCTGAAACTAAAACCTTACCAAACTTTTTTTTTTTTTTCATTTTAGTTATTTATTTTTAAATAAAAAAATTTAAGTAACTAAATTTGGCAAGATACATTTTTACATTAAAGTTGGAAATATTTTAATTACACTATTGTGCCTATATGATATATAGTAATAGATGAAATATGATCACCAAAATTCTTTAACACATTTTTTTTTCAGTGTCTGATTTATCAGAAGAATTTCTAAGTTGAGATGCCCTCACATTCTTCATCGGGACAAGCTGCTTATTACTCTAGCAGAATTGTGTACCTAGTGAAAGCATTTCAATTTGTGATTTATATGGGGTGTTCTTTGCTTGCCCACATTTGTATTCCTTAATTGCCAGATCATTTCTAGTTGGGTGATTTATTCTTTCATTGTTGTTATATAATCTTTTTTACTTTCTTCCCTTTTCTCACCAATGCTTACTAGCTTACGGCAATCAAACTTTTTCCAAGAAAACAGACAATGAACAATAATTATCCTGAGATGTTCTAAGATTTTTTATTTTTCAAAAATATGATTAAGCAAAAGTCAAAAAGATAAAAAAAAAAAAAGGAGTATAGAAAGATTAAGACACTTCACATTTAGGTAGTAAAGTATCACTGCAAGAGTTGGAATCAAAACACAGTGTAAACAAAAGGACCCCTGGATCTTTAATAAAGAACTGCTCTAGTGTAACTGCTGTCACCTAACAATGTTTCTAAAATCTGGAATGGAGGAAGCTCTGGTAAAATCTAGAATGGGCAGAAAATATGCAGGCATCTCAAACAGGAAAACCTCAGTTTATCCTTATAGAAATTGCAATATGTCACATGTGCATGACATTATTGTCAAACTAACAGGTCCAACTAAGACTGTGGGAGAAATGAGGAAACTGCCAGATCAAGAACGTCTAAAAAGAAACTTATTCTTCACCTTAAAAAAAGGCAAACAGTTGACATCTGTAACATTGTATATGGCATGAATTCCTGAGAGCACATGATGAAAAGACAGTAAAAATGGTTTAAGGAGAAATAAAAGCAATTAGATGTTTACTTGAGTCAAATAATCAGACAAAACAATATAAATGAAAGCACATTTAAATTTAAGAGACTTGGTAAAATGTATTAAAATCAGTACTTTCCTACTACTCACAAAGGACCACATTTTACTTTGTTTCAAATCCACTATAGACTGACATTTTGTAAGATAAAATAAAAATGGGGGCTGGGAGTATAGCCCAGTGTTAGAAGATGTGCTTATTATGCTCAAGGCCCTAGGTTCAATGGCCAGCACCAAAAAAATAGTTAAACAAAAATTTAAATGAATCACTAGAAAAATGATCTTGTGTTTCTCACCCTTCACTTGCAACATCCTTATCTCTTCACAGACTTGCAATAAAGACCACAGACAACTTTGGAAACTGGTCTAAACCACTAAGAATGGTATTATTGGGATCATTCATACCTCCTGGACACATAACGGGGAACTCCTGTTGATAAGACACAAAGCATATGAGAAAATTCTAATAACTGCCACCTTCCCTTTTGAAATAAAGTTCTCATTGCTCAAATTTCCCTGGTTTGTTCTCTACTTTATCAGGAGTGCAAACAGAGCAGAACTCAATGAATATATACTAGAACAAACTATTTGAATTTTTAAAGAAGCTTTTCTTGGCAATTCTCGCTCTCTGGAGAAGCCTGTGTCCATATCTTGACCATGTACTATTATTCTTAAGCATTTTGTTTTCTCTCAGAATGCCCATGCTTAAATCTAAAGCCTGCACTATCTCTTATCACTAGTTAATAAACAAACTTTGTTTCAAAATAAATAAATAAAGCTCCTCTTTAAGAGCTTACTAAACAAAAATTACTTTTTAAGTACTTAAGTATAATACTTAAGAAAGTATCAGTGAGAATTTTGAAGTAAGATTTAGAGCAAATAGTTTGCTTTGGAGAAATATCTGTAACACATTATCTCAAATATTTCAAAAACTAGCTAGACTACCATTAAAGGAGTAAAAAAAATTGCCTAACTAGGATAAAATTAGAAGAAAACTTTTAACAATACTATAATAAGATGATTACAATAGGTTTGTAAGTATTAAAAGGATATGCTTTGGTTCTTTTAAAAGAGAGATCTTCAGTCTCATGTTTCCACTTCCAGCAAAATTTTTAAATGCCACTTTATTATATGCACTGTAAAAATAAAAGGAGAGAAAATATAAGCATTTAAAACAAATGTGTGTACAAAAAAAATTAAAAAGTAAATAAATCATCTTTGCATCCCAAGCAGCACCACAGTACCTTCAATCCTTCTGGCAACAAATACATGGAAAGAAGAAAACTAGTGGGTCTGTCAATCCTGCCAACAGGTGACTTGGGTTTAATTCCAAAGGTTCTCCATTACTTGCCTGAAACAGTCCTAGGAATCCAGAACACCAGTAAGTAAATCCAGTTGAGTAATGAATTTCAATAGTCTGGAGGCCAAACCAAAAAATTCTGCAAACTAGGAACTCCTCAATCACAGATCAATTTTGAACCTAATAGATATTAATTAAATTTCTAAGAGCTGATAGATAGCTAAACTACATTTTTAACCAGTTGATTACCATCAGGACACAGGTAAACAAAACAGTAAGGTAAAACACAAGAGAAGCAGAGGCAGGCTTCAAACAATGCAAAACTCATGAGCAATGTGTGTAATCATTTACCTGTGGAAGGAACTACAAGATGATGATGCACTAGATGTTCAAAAAGTAAAATTGAGACAAGAACAAAAACTGTCCGTGCAATGTACCATTGTGTCCGAATTGTTTTACAACTTACCACACATAAAATATATTATTGTACCTAACGTTGCTTTTTCTACCTGTCACTGTTTTCGTATTTTCAAATGAATTTTTTTGGTATAGTGATTATGTGCCAATTTTTGTTTTCTTACTTAGCTGATTATGCATTTTTTTGCATTCAAATGATGCACATCACTAATTACATGATTTTTCTCATTTATGCATTCCAATTATTCTGCTAATCATGTTCTTATTTTGTTCATTATAATGAAGAGTTTCTAGAAATAAAATACTTATTGTCATATATTTTGATTTGAAATTGGTAGCCAAGGGGTTAGGAACTTTAATTCTAGAATACAAATGTGGAAATAATGCATCATTATAGCAGTACAACCTGGGGTTTACATCCTGTTGGAGACACCCTGTCCAACAATTATAGCTACCATACTGGCAATGTGAAAACCAAGTGATCTACTTAAGGAAGACATATGAAATTACTTGCAAAAGTTATGTAAGTTGGGTGTAATGGCACGTGTAGTCCCAGCTACTGGGGAGGCTGAGGCGCGAGGATTGCTTGAGCCCAGGAGTTTGTGGGCAGTCTGGGCACCATTGTAATACTCCATCACAAAAAATAAAATAAAATAAAATAAAATAGTGGAAGAATCAGTATAATTGCCAAGCAAAAATTTGGAAAAAGAAAAATAGTAACATTATCAAAAGATACAAGTCCAGAAAATGCTAAACGCAGTCCAATTTATGTTTATAAAATTCTTTCTTAGCAATATCACTAAACAATATCAAAAAAGTCAAATGAAAATGTAATCAAAGGTGAAAAATATCCCTTTACCAAGTCTAAAATTACTAATTACATCAAAGGAGGTGCTGACTATAGATAAGCATTCACTAGGCCTCACTTAGATAATATCTCATTCCTGTCAATTCAGGAAGACTTTTAGATTGGCAAGGTGTAAATACAGCTGTATTTCAAAGCACTGCTTTCGCTTATCTTTTTCCTAGTTCTCTTTGAGTAACTTCTCTTGAATTTCAAAAGTATGAAACTGCATGTGGCACACACAGAGCTAGAATACAATCTATCCGAGGTACACTTCACAGGTTCATTTTACGGTCCATAGGAAGTCTCCACCTTCCTCAAAATTCCTCCCCCCATCAGACTTCCTCCAACTAGGGAAGAGATAAAAGAGTGATAACATTTTATAAAGAGCTTCTTTGCAAATAATTCAAATATTTGCAGATTATAAGAATACAAAAGAATGATGGTAGAAAATTTGTTGCCTCTGGAAATGAAAAACAGACTGGAAAATATATATAAAAGCTGAAAATATTATTATGACCAGAAACTTAACAGATATCTGGCAACAGAATGATGTATTCTACATCAGAAAACCTCAAACTGTTGACATCCATAATAGTTAGGATAGTTACTTGACAGAGAAATCATAATCCCCTATATATAGTAAAGGAGGCAGTATGCTTTTTTATAAGAAAGGAAACATGGTACCAAGATGGCAGAGAAAGGTAGGCAGCCTAACATTGGGAAGATTCTCCTTTGCTCAGAAAGATCTTCTCCATATATTCCATTTAGCTTAAGAGATCATCTGCATAAATGATGTAAATTTTGATATAGTATTGAACAGAATAAAAAGGGAAAAGTAATATTACAGCATAGTCAATTTAAAGAAGTGCAAAAGAGCCTGAATGCTGCACTGAGGTATTTTTATCCGCCCAAAAGGCACTGGTCACCAAGTGTCTGACTATTGTGGTAGTCAGGTGGTACAGAACACAGATATCTCTGCAACTTTACATAGGACTCAGAGAGCAGTAGTAGTAAAATTTGATACTAAAAATTACTTATAAGTTGTCTTTGAGCCAAAATTTATGAAGCTTGAGAGGAAAAAAATTGTGATTAGCAAAACCTGATTGTGCCAGGTATAGTGGCATGTGCTTGTAATTCCTACACTCAGGATGCTAAGGCAGGAAAATTGTGAGCTCAAGGCCAGCCTGGGCTATACAGTAAGATCCTTTCTCAAAAAATAAAAGCCAACAAAGGACCTAACAGTCCAACCACCAAAATATACTCCAAATCTGGGCACTTCCCAGCACCTCTATCACAGTCCAAAGTCACCATCATACCCTCTCTCAATGACTGCAGTAGGCCCCAAACTGATCTTTCTGCTCCCAGTCTTCTCCCTTCAAATTCTTCTAAATACATCAGCCAGCAATCCTTCTAAGGTTAAGTCAGAACACAAAGGCCAATATGACTAAAGTAGAGTGAATAAAGGGACCAGAAGGAAATATGGAGAGGAAAAGGGGAACACAGATCATGTAAAGTCTTGGAAAGTCACAATAAAAGCTTCAGTTTTTCTTCTCAATAAGCCGAAAATCCAGTGGAGAATCTAGTGAGAATCCAGGGCAGCAAAGGAGTGATATGATCTGATTTACACTTCTTAAAGGTCATTACAGATGGCATGCAAAAAACAGATAATTAGGAAGAAAGAGGAGTAGGACTGGAAACAAGGAGGACAGATAGGACTTCAATAATCCAGAAGAAAAATGAAAGTGGCTTAGACCAGAAAAGATGTGGAAAGCAGTATTAGAAATGATATGAAGTGATCATATTATGAATGTATTTTGAAGGAAGATTCCACAGGATTTGCTGATGAATTGCATTTAAAGTAAAGAATAGTAAAGACTGACTAAAGTTTGAGTAGGTAAACAGAGTTGTCATTTACTGAAAAGACAGACACTGAAAAACAGGTTGGATGTGGTAATGTTAAAAGTTCTCTTTGGGATATGTTAACTTCAAGGTGTTATTAGACATATCATGCAGAAGTCAAGGAGAAACTGAATATACAAGTTTAGAGTGAAGGGAAAGGACAGAGTTGGAGATGTCAACTAGAAATCAGTTTGAGGATTCTAAGAACAAAGTTCTTAGAATAAAAAAAGCCATAAGTTGAAACTAGCAAGGAATATATAAAAAGGTGGTAGATGCAATAGCCTGGAAGTACTATTGAAGTCTGAAGAATTGTCAGCCTTCAAATTCTTTGTGGTGGTTGTTAGGTGCTGTCGAATCAAATATTACTCATAGCGACCCTATGTACAGCAGGTCAAACACTTTCCAATTCTGTGCCAGATACATGATCTTATTTATGTTTAAGCCCATTGTTGCAGCCACTATGTCAATCCATCTAGTGAAGGGTCTTCCTTTTTTTCACTGACCTGCCACTCTCCCAAACATGATGTCTATCTCCAGGGACTGGTCTCTCCTGACTACATGTCTGAAATAAGTAAGACGCAGTCTAACCATCCTTGCTTCCAAGGAGCACTGGTTGCACTTCTTCTAGGACAGATCTGTTGGTTCCTTAAAAACATCAATTCTTTTCCTGTCTCCCTTGTTCAATGTCCAGCTTTCACAACCATATGATGCAACTGAAAACACCATGGCATGAGTCAGGTGCATCTTGATCTTCAATGTGACATCTTTACTTTTCAATACTCTAAAGAGATCTTTTACCACAGCTTTTCCCAAAGCAATGTGTCTTTGGATTTCTTGACTGCTGCTTCCACGGGTGTTGATTATAGAGCCAAGCAAAGCAAAATCATGGACAACCTCAACCTTTTTCCATTTATTGTGAAGTTGCATACTGACCCAGGTGTAAGGATTTTTGTTTTGTTGATGTTCAGTCGCAATCCATACTGAAGGCTATGATCTTTGTTCTTCATCAGTAAATGTTTTAAATCCTCTTCATTTTCAGCAGAGTTGTGTCATCTGCATAATGCAGGTTGTTACTGAGTTTTCCTCCAATCCTGATGCTGCCTTCTTCCTCCTAAAGTCCAGCTTCTCAAATTATTTGCTCGGCATATAAACTGAAGAGATATGGTGAAAGTATACAGCCCTGCTGTACACCTTTCTCAACTTTAAACCGGGCAGTGTTTCCTTGTTCTATTCTGTAGGGCACTGTCTAGAGAGGCAGTTCACCCCGGGGCCTATCTAGCCCCTTGGAGGACTGAGGCTTGTTCCCCAAGCAGTTACCTTTGCCCTACATCTGGGAACTCAGGGTCGAGGAGCTCTCCAATATGGCGCTGGCATCTATTCCCTTGCCTCAGTCCCCTCGACACCAATTGGCTGTTTCCAAACCCCAGAATGGCTCCTGATTGGACCATTTTGGAACCACCCCTGATTGGCTACTTTTACAAAACCAAATTTGAATATCCCCTCTGATTGGCTGAAACCTGTATGGGATGACTGCCTCTGATTGGTCCCCGGCTAGCCCCTGGAGAGTATATAAGGGCGGTACACAGAGCAGTCTGGGTCCATTCCATCCACTGGGGCAGACATGGAAGAAATAAAGAGCTGTTGGAGCAGAGCACTTGGCGTCTTCATTGGGAAGAAAAGAAGCAAGGAACCACCATGGGCAAAAGCCTCTGAGCCTGGCTTTCTCAAGGCTTCTCAGAGCAGCCGTGGGCATAAGCCTCCTTTCCGGGCAGTGAGGCTCCTGGGTGCCTGGCTCCCCCACACCAGACGACGGGTCTTTGGCTGCTGGTTCCCGCTCATGGCCAGAGCAAGCCCAGCGGCAGGGCGATGCCCCATACTATTCGAACAACTGCCTCCTGGTTCATGTACAGATTCCTCATGAGTACAATTAGGTACTCTGGTATTCCCATTTTTTGAAGTGTTACCCATAATTTGTTATGATCCACATAGTCAAATGCCTCTGCATAGTCAATAAAACATAGACAGATATCTTTCTGATATTCTCTGCTTTCAGTTAATATCCACCTGACATCAGCAATGATGGTCCTGGTTCCCCACTCTCTTTTAAAACCGGCTTGATTTTCTGGCAATTCCCTATCTATATACTGCTGCAGTCCCTTTTGAATGATCTTTAGTAAAATTTTGCTTGTGTGTGATATTAACGATATTTTCCAATAGTTTCTACACCCATTTGGATCCCCTTTATTGGGAACAGGCACAAATATGGATCTCTTGCAGTCAGTTGGCCAAGTAGCTGTTTTCCAAATCTATTGGCATAAACACATTAACACCTCCAGTGCTGCATCTGTTTGCTGAAACATCTCTATTGGTATTCCATCAATTCCTGGAGCCTGTGTTTTGCCAGTTCTTTCAAGGCAGCTTCCACTTCATCCTTCAATACCATTGGTCCCTCTTCATATGCAACCTCTTGAAATGGTTGGTCATCTACCAGTTCTTTTTTGTATAATGACTCTGTGTATTCCTTCCATCTCTTTTGATGTTTCCTGCATCATTTAATATTTTTCCTGTGGAATCTTTCAGATTCTACAGGAAGTAAAATAAGCAGAAAAGACAAGTATGATGGCACTAAGGAGGCTACGGCAGCAGAATCACTTCAGCCTAGGAAACTTTAGGCCAATCTGGACCACATATTGAGACCATATCTCAAAAACTAAAACAAATTTTAACAAGGTGGAGATATCCAGATAATATGATGATTAAACAGATTTTGGAGAAACTATTGATATTGCTAATGATAAAGTAGATTATGGCTGTGAAAGTGAGTGGCTTGGACTAAGGAATTGAGAGGGCAGAGAAGGGATTGAGTTGATTCACAGAAATTTAAAATCACAGAAAAAACAAGAACAGTGGTAGAAATAGCATAAGTTACCCAGATTCTAAAATATTCACTGAATGAGTAAAAACTGCAAAGACAGCTGCAGGTGACTGCAAAAATGCAGGATTGAAAATGGCAGAATCTGGTAGGACCTGATTCAAAGGGACCAGGAGATCTTAGATAGGAAGGAGAAAAAGAATCAGCGTAAAGATATAGTAATGAGAAACAAAGCCTTTGGTCTATAGGAGTCTGGGAGGAAAATAGCTTCTATTTGAGATGTCTATAGAAAAAGCAGTTTTCATAGGTGCTATAGTTTGGATCTTGAATGACTCCCCAAGACCATGTGTTAAAAGCTTGGTCCCCAGCAAGCAGCACTACCAGGAGGTGGTAGAAACTTTAAATAGGGCCTAAGAGAAGGAAGTTAGGTCAGTGAGGGCATGGCCTTGAAGGGGATATTTGCACCCCTCCTTTCCTCTTTCTTTTTGCTTCCTGGCCACCATGAGGTAAGCTGCTTTGCTCCAATGGCTTGATACATGTCCCTTCCTGCTTTACCCCAGGCCCAAAAGCAATGATGGAAAGTGGACTAATACATTAGGAAACCACCAGATTTAAGATAGACTATGAAGATAAAGGGATCCTTCCAAGTAAAAGGCTGAAGACATCAATCTGACTAGTGATAAGCATATCTTTATGAGTTCCAAAAGGATTTAGATGGCAAAGAGTTTAGAACAGATAGTGGGAAATGGTAGAAACAGCTGGCTGTCCTCTAATATCCATTCATTCCTGCTACTGCGGAAAAATCTGAAGTTTTACCGCATACCTGGTCACCTAAAATAAAGACTTTCCCGGCTGCTCTCAAAACAAAGTGTGGCCACATATAGTATTAACAATCCTGAAATCTACAGGAAGATATAAGAACATTATCAACCTAGCAGTCCAATCTGGGGTTTACATTCTATGAAGAGTAGACACACTGCCCAACAGTAATGGTTACCCATGGAGTGACAAGTGAGATGCCTAAGGAAACCATTTTAATACCTCTTATAAAAATTATATAAAATCACAGCCTCATTAGCAAATACAAATTTGGAAGAGTACATTCTCCCTGCCATGTCATCAAAGCCATGTATAATATAGCAAAAAGATAGAAGAAGCCAAGGTATTTGACATTATAGACAGTCAGATTATTCTTCCACTGTATATTCAGAACTTTAAGTGATAGAGAATAAGGTTTTATCATATTTACAAATTACTATCATCAACAGCTAATTCTAATAATGAAATAATGTTGAGAATTAAGAGTCTTGAATGTGGAGGCTGAAGTAAACAGGAATGTTAACGTACGATTGAGTAGTCCCAAAGGTCTTCAACTCTTTAAGGACACATGTCAAAAAGGGTATATGAACCTGACATCAAGAAAAATCAAGAAAGTGGTGGCAAAAGGTATTTTACAGACTCATTATTATGTATTCCGATGATTTTGCTGATCATGTCCTTGCTTTGTTCATTGTAATGAAGTATTTCTAGAAGTAAAAATGCTTATTGTCCTATGTTTTGATCTGAAATCAGTAGTCAAAGGGACAAAGAAATGTAACTAGCTGGGAATGGTGCCACATGCCTGTAGTCCTAGCCATTCAGGAGGCAAGCAGGAGGATTGCAAATTCAAGGCCAGATGTAGCCTGCATAACATAGCAAGACTCTGTCTCAAGATAAAAAATAAAAAAGGGGCCAGGGGTTCAGCTTAGCAGTAGAGCACTTGTAAAGTATGTGCAAGCCCCTGTGTGCAGCCAGTACCAAAAAAGAAAAGAAAAGAAAAGAAAGAAGGTAGCTAGTCAATCTATGTTCTGTCCTTCTTGGAACTGGTCTACTAAAGGGATTTGTATTGTTGGTGCAGAGTTTTGTAAGGGAAGAGGAAGTAGTCTTGCTAGGAGCATGTAGACCTCTGTGGGACTTCTTTTCAATGTTGCTAATAGGGTTAGCATTGAGTTAAACAGGCAGTTCAAGGAGAAAAAAGAATTGAAGAGAGTTATAGAAAGAATAAACTAAATGTTCATCCCTCCTAATATTGCTATCCTTAAAAGTGAGCTCAATTCTTATACCTCTTCTGTATGTTATATTCACTGCTATGGTGAACTCACTCGGTTCCATATTTAGTATGAATTTAAATATATTCATCACATAGTCACAAATTTCAATTTCATGTCTCCTGTTTACTCCTCTCCATTGAACCCTACACTTTTATTTTCACTATTTAAAAACTGTATTTGACTAACAGACATCTGAAACTTGACAACATCTCTATCAAACCTCTCATCTTTCCCTCATCTTTGCTTCTTCCATAGTCTTATCCATCTCTGTTGTTGTTGTTGTTAGGTGCTGTCAAGTCCAATTCACAGTGACTCTGTGTACAACAGAAGGAAACACACCCCAACTCTGTGCCATGCTTGGCATTATGTCAGTGTTCTCTGCTATTCACAGGGTTTTCAATAGCTGATTGTTTCAGGATTGTTTCAGGAGTGGGCTGCCAGGTCCTTCTTCCATTTATGCAGTGCTAGGGATAGAGCCTGGGGCTGGGATTTAGCTTAGTTGTTAGAGCGCTGCTCTGCAGTCTCTGAGGTCCCGAGTTTGATTCCCGGCACCGCAAAAACAGGAGAAGGATGTGGCAATCCACTCCCAAGGCAATCCCAAAAGCAATCAGCTATTGAAAACCCTATGAGGGTCACTATGAGTGGGGCACTACTCGATTGCACCTAACAAAAACAGGGATCGAGAGCAGGGCCTCACAGTGTGCAGAGCAGCACTCGACCAACTGAGCTAAACCCCAGCCCCTTACCCATCTTGGTAAACAGCATTTCATTCTTGCAGATGCACATACCAGAAATCTTAGATTCATTGCTAACTCTCCTCTTACATATCAAATTCAACTTGTGGGGGGAATAATGTTGGCTATATCTTCAAAATGACTTTTCATCATTTCCCACCACTATCACCCCAGCCAAAGGTGCCATCAACTACTAACCAGAATTACCATAACAACTTTCTCATTGAGCTCCTAGCCCCTCAACAACCTATGCTTTACAACAGCAACCAGCATGATTATACTATCTCACTCAGAATGAAGTTCTTATAAGTGTCCAAGTCCCTTAATCTGGACTCTTATTGATTAATTTTATATGTCAACTTGACTGGTCTAAACATTAGTATAAAGTTTTTTTTTAACAGATGATAAACATTTATAACCAACTGAGTTTAAGTAAAGCATATTCCTCTGTATAATTTGCAGTGGAAGACCTTAAGAGCAAAGACTGATTTCCCAAAAAAGAGACTGCCTCTAGGCTATAACATAGAAGCCTTGCCTGAGTTTCCATTCTTCAGACTCCAAATTGTATCATCAACTCGTACCCGAATTTCTAATCTGTTGGACAGCATTGCTCTATGGATTTCAGATTGCCAGCCCTCACCATCACAAGTCAATTCCTTAAACTCTCTGTAGATAAGTAGACAAATAGAATGTGTATGTGTACATATATACAGTGTATGTATTCATATGGGTCTGTATAAAGCTATCTCATTTGATATACGTGTAAATATTCCAGAATCTTCAAAAAAATTCCAAAATCTGAAATACCTCTAGTCCCAAGCATTTCAGATAAGGGATACTAAACCTGTACTATCAAAAACTGGAAATTGAAATGTTCATCATAGATTACATACCCCAGTGTGGGTATATGTAGGGGTTTTGCTTTTGAGACAGGGTCTCACTATGTCACCTAGGTTGATCTTAAAATCCTAGACTCAAGGGACCCTCTAGTTTCAGCCTCCCAAGCACTGAACTATAAGTATACACCTATAGGGGGGTTTTTTGTTTGTTTGGTTTGGGTTTTGTTGTTTGTGGTACTGGGGTGCTGAACCCAGGGCCTCGTGCATACTTTGCAAGCATTCTACCATTGAGCTGCACCCCAGCCCCTTTTTTATTCTTTATCTTGAGACAGGGTATCACTAAGTTATGCAGGCTGCCTCTGGCCTTGAACCTGCAATTCTCCTGCCTCCACCTACAGGTTGTTGGGATTATAGCCATGTGCCACCACACCTGGCTATATGTGTTTTTAATGTGGAATAGAGTTAAAACCAAGAAAACAGAATTAAGAATGTTAATAATTAGACCACAGTATTATGCTAATTGAAATAAGCCAATCACAAAAGGACAAATACTATATGGTTTCACTTCATATATAAAGTACTAGAATAGTCAAATTCATAAACAAAAAGTAGAATGGTGGCTGCCAGGGGCTGGAGATTAAGAGCTATAGGGGGTTATTGTTTAGTGTGCAAAAAATTCCAGTTCTCCAGGATGAAAAGGAGTTCTGTGGATGGACGGATGGATGGACGGATGGGGGCAATCGCAGTACAACAAAGTAAATGTACTTAATGCTACTGAACTGTACACTTTAAAATGGTTAAGGTGATTTAAAAAAAAGAATTAGACTTATAAAATCAAATTAAGAGGTAAAAGCACTAACAAGAAAAACGGGAGGCAGGAAACAAGGAAGGCATGACTTGTCAGCAAGAATGTACCTATAGATAAGAAAAACCTCAAGTAGTGAGCAAGAATGTGAAGAACAGATACCAAATGCAAGAGCTCGACCATAAGCACATTCATACCAAGCTCTGTTTGGGTTATTTGCATACTAGCTGATGCTTAGGGTGTTGATATTAATAGAGATCGTTGGCTTACTAATGACTCTCCAAGGCCCTATTAAAAAGAAGTTTTTAACAAGGGTCCTCTACGTTCATAGCTCTCATCAGACTCCTGTGTCTCTTCTCCAGTAAATAAATGAGAGAGGTAGATTTTTTTCTCAGATCAATCTCATCATAGAGCCACTTGTAGACCAAATCTAAAATCTCTAATATGGCTGAGAAGAGGGGAAGACCCACCACTTCTAGGCAAAGATTCAAAGACATAACAACCAAAGAACCAGGTGTGGCAACACATGCCTATAATCCCCATGACTTTGAAGGTGGAGGAAGAGCACACGTTCAAGGCTGGAGTAGCCTGCCTCCCTTAGCAAGACCCTGTCTCATAAAAGAAAAAAATGGGTTCGGGGGTGCAGCTCAATGGTAGAGCACTTGTAAAGCATACATGAGGTCCTGGGGTCAGCCCCTCAGAACAGAAAAAAAAAAAAAAAAAAAACCACACACACACAACCAAAGACCAAAGACTTGTGAAGGGCACTATAGTTCAACTAGTAGCCTCCCACCCTCACCCCCATCTCAATTCCTATATACACTTGCTAAAGTGAATGTATAAGTTGTGACATTTATGTTTCCTTGCAATTCTAGCAATCATTAACAGCTATACTTGAATATTATGCTTATTGACTATGTTTACAATTCTTTTGAAGGGTGCCTAAAAAATTCGTACCATGTAATTCACAAATTTAAAAATACATAGTCATCTTTAATTCAGGCTTTTAATTCAACTAAAAGAATTGCATTAATACACTACAATGCTGCACAACTATTTTTAAAATGAGCTATAGTTGCTGAGATAGAAAGATGTTTATGTTAAATTTAAAAAGTATAGCAATATCATATAATCCAATCCCAATCCAATCCCTTTTATGTAAATGAAAAGTAATATACATTCAAGCTGGAAGATACTAAAAGATTTTTCTGGGAAGATAAGCAAGACATTTAATAATGGAGATGGTGGGGTGGTGGACTATGATGAGAAGGGAAGCCGTGTGTGTGTGTATGAGAGAGAGAGAGAGACAGAGAGAGAGAGATAGAGAGAGAGAGAGAGAGAGAGAGAGAGAGACAGAGAGAGAGAGACAGAGAGAGAGACAGAGAGAGAGAATATTTGTATGTGTGTGTGTGTGTGTGTGTTGCTAGGCAAGTGTTCTGTCACTGAACTACATCCCAAGCCTCAAGAAAGGAAGCTTCGAACACTTATTTTATTTTTTCATGCTGTTTGAAGTTTTTAATAATATTCACAGTATTTTGTTTATCCATTTGTATAGTCAGTATAGGTTTATATGAGTGATAAGATTATCACCCAACTGTGTTTTATTAATTTTTTCATTTAAATAAAAGTAATAAATTATGTTTTTTCATAAGATCACCAATCCCTGCATTTGATCCTTTTCTTTTTTGAAGTTCTCAACTAGCTTATCTTCCTGATACTGTGCTTTGTTTCCTTTCTTATGTTAAATGGGGCTAACAATATTACGATGATTAAATGAGATAAAATATGAAAACCGTGTAGTAGAACAGCTGGCACATAGTAAGTACTTAGTAACTGTTACATATTGTAGTGAAAATTGTCAGTTTTGTCAACCAGCATATAGTCACTCTTTTCCTAGGTAAAAATAATTTATCTACAGAATAATGGCTTCTCACTCTTATCCAGAGCAGAAGGCCCAGACTTAAGCCAATTACAGCCTTCCGTTGTTCCTTCACAGAGAGTTTCATAGGTGGCCCAGGACTTTAATTCAAATAAAAGACAGGAAGAGAAACTCTCCTTAAGCCTAGTCTTTACTTTTAGAGGATATGAGGCTATATTTACCAGTAACTATCTTACCACAGCAAAGAAAGAGCCTGAAAATCTCACAAAAGAAAGCAAAGTAAGAAAGAAACCAAATCCTGGTGACTAATATTTATAGTCACCTGAGTTGCGTGTATGTGCGTGCGTGTGTGCACATGCATGTGTGTTGCTGAGGAGGTAACCCGGGGCCTTGTGCTTATGAGGCAAGCAGTCCACTCCTGGGCTATCCTTGCAGGCCTAGTCACTTTTTTTCAGTGCTAGGAAGTTGAACCTAGGGACTTGCACATGCTACACAAGTGTACTACCACTGAGCTGCATCCCCAGGTCCCCTTTTTTAAATTTTTATTTTGAGACAGGGTCTCACTAAGTTGTGCAGGCAGCCTCTGGCCTCAAATTTACAATCCTCCTACCTCCGCCTCCTGAGTTCCTGGGATTACACGCATGCAGCACCATGCATGGCTGAAGTCACCTGACTTTTTAGTTATGAGAGACAATTTCTTTTTTCTCAAGTCAATTGGGATTGGCTTTTCTTTTTTGTGATGCTGGGGATCAAACCCAGGGCCCCACGCATACTAGGCAAGTATACTAGGCAAGTATACTACTACTAAGCCTGCAGCCATAGCACTGTGGTATCCAATCCCATCAGACCTGAGAAGCTAAACAGTACTTGGATAGGAGACTGCCTGGGAACACCAGATACTGTAGGTTTGAGAGAAGGACCCGGCAACCCACTCCCACAGATCAATGTGCCATTGAAAACCCTATGAATAGCAGAGATGCACTGACATAAGCATTTTACCTGTTGTATGTAGGGTCACTATGAGTCCAACACTGACTCGACAGCACCTAATGACAGCAACAATTTATATGTTATTCAAACAAATTCATGTTTATCAGTTAAAGTCTAATTTATCCACTATCAGGCTTCTTGAAATCTTTTAGAAGACTCTTGTTGTTAGGTGCCATTGGGTCACTCTGACTCACAGTGATCCTCACTGGATTTTCAATGGCTGATTGTTTCAAGATTGCTTCAGGAGTGGATTGCCACGTCCTTCTCCCATTTTTGCAGTGCTGTGGACCAAACCCCAGCCCTCAAGAGAGTGCAGAGCAGCACTCTACTGAGCTAAACCCTAGCCTCTTTTACAAGGTAGAAAAGCATATATTATTGCAATTATGACATTTAACAATGCATTTAAAAGATTTGTAAAGGAAGATTTTAATTCTAATTCCAATTTTTCTCTTTGAATTTATTTCTTGCCATGGGATATAATTTTACTTTTCTTTCAGCAAAAATGGGGAAAGAAGAATTCTCTCCTCCCATTTCTGAGAATCACTGAACCTAATTTTATTTTCCTTGGTGCAAGAAACATATTTTACAGTAACTGTAAATTCATTCACAGAGTGTATTTATTGGTGCTTTAATATGACTGACCCTAAGTATGCAACAGTTAAAAACAAGAGTCTAGCAGATCTCAACGTAAAAGTTGCTGAATATTTAATATAGGTAGTCAAATCAACTAGTTTTTTTTTTTTAATATTATGGGGGATTAGGATCACCTTTGAAAATATGATGAAAACTGTAGGAAAACCAACCCTCCAGAAAACTACGCGAACACACAGAATTCTACATACAATTTCAGGGGAGTTATGAACTCTAAATCCCAATTACCCACTACCACATCCGCAGACTCCAGGTTCAAAACGCACCAACAAAACTAAGTTCTCTGGGAATAGAAATATTCCCATTTGTTTAATAATCCCGAGTATGCCTTGCACAGTGCGATGTATATAACAGATACTTGAGGAATATTTCCTGATCGGTAATTCCAACAAGAAGATAAACAGGTGACACCAACAAATCGTTTCTCCCATTTTGAGCCCTGTTAGCCAAATGATTTTAAAAGTCCGAAATCGCCTTTCACTAGTTAACACTAATGACCCAACACAAATAACTCGAAAATCATTATTCTGCTATTCGCAGGTGGGACGACACTACGATTCCCTAACTCAGGTGCTCTCTTCTTTCCTTTCCACTCTTCAACCGCAGAGCTGCCTCTGCATCCCAGAGCCCCAGTGCTCCGAGGAGGACAGAAAATACCTGCTGCCCCACGAGGACACGCTCTTAGGGCGCAGCACACAATCATGGCGACAGCTTCCGCACCCGTTCCCCACCTGTGATGAGCTGGAGACATTTACCTCAAGTTCCAGTAAAACGGTGGCGACTGCTCTGGTAGCCCGGACCAGTTACCGCGAAGCCTCCCGACCCCTCCGTCACCATAGTGACTTCTGAGCGCCGCGCTCTCGCCCTCTTCCCTGTTCCCGCGATACTTCCCAGAGGCGCGTCATCCGAGCGGGCCCCAGGTCCCGCCCCGAAGCGAGCCCGCCCTCTCCTTGAGGGGTGTTATAGGACTACTGCGCCCCTCCCTTCCAGCTGTGGGCGGGCTCCTGCTCTTTTTTTTTTATTTTCGAAATTCGCCAGGTTGTTTTTCAACTGTTGCAGTTTCGATACCAGTGCTTCTGTTCTGGACCACAGAAAAGTAGTCCCTAGTTTCTCTTTTTCCACCTAGCAACTTCCGTGCCGCCTGGGTTTCGTCGAGAAGCCCGCGCATGCGCGGGAGCCTCCAGAAGATGGCGGCGTGGTCATCGCCGCACTTTTTTTCAAATTAGCGGGTCCCAGAAACCATTGCGCGCATTTGTAACGAATTTCCGTTCGAGTTTGTATTTTAGGCGCCATTTTCGAGTGAAGGACCCGGAGCCGAAACACCGGTAGGAGCGGGCGGAGGGGGGGCTGCCCAGCCGTGTCCAGCTCTGGTCTGAGTGGCCCGTCCTGCAGGTAAAGCGCAACTTTTCGCGATCGGGTTGTCACGCTCTTACTTCCCGCCCCGTCCGCGAGCGCCTGGAAACGGGAGGCCTCGAGCCGCAGCCGCGAAGTCGGGGCTGAGGCCGCCGCCGGGAGCTCCTCGCGCTGTCACCCCTCCCCCCTCGGCCGCTCCCCGCCGGCGGCGGCGGCAGCGCCGGCGACTCCCGCGCGCTTCCCCCGGGCGCCGCTCCTCCGCGCTGCTCTCGGCGCCTTCAGAGGCGTCTCTCCCTGCTGTCCCCGAGGGGTGGTCACCGGGGGCGAGCCGCTTGGTGACTTTTCAGGGCTCCCCACCCAGCGGGACTCCTCCCCGGGCCCCGCAGAGACGAACCCCTGCCGCCCCCAGATGACCGAGCCCGAGCCGCCGCCGCCGGGGTGCGATCTGGACGTGGCCGCCGGTCGGTCCCCGCCACGGCCAGCCCTCGGATCGGGACTGTGGAGCGGAGACCGCTCGATGTGGGGCCGTCTGGGCGCCAAGAGCTTAAATGGCGGGGAGGGGCTGGCGGGCGGGCGGCGAGCCGCGCGTTAGTCCTCGCTCCTCTAGTCAGCGTTGCAGCCACTGTGAACTTGTCGGAGTCGGAGCGCTCGCAGCCCCGGCCCCGGGAGCGTGGGAACGCCGCGCACGTCCGCCGGCGGGGGTTTACTTGGCGCGGGGAGCGTTCCGACGCCCAGTCCTGATGGGTCGGCAGGCGCGGCTGGCCTCCCCCTCGCGTAGGTCTTGCTGAGAAAAGCAGCCCCCGCTTGCTGGCCCTGGGGTGTCTTTGGTGGCCCTTCTCCTGGGGCCCCGCAGCCTCTGCGCGCGGCTTTCGGACAGGAAACTGCGTGGCCCGGGGTCTCCCGGGGCTGGGCTGACCGGGCTCCCGCCTCTCCCCCGCCCCAGGACCATGCCCCGCAGGGGCGCCCAGCCCTCCACGGCGGCGCGGCGCAGAGACGGAGGCCCGTCGCGATCGCCGTCGCCGTCGCCCGACGGTGCCAGCAGCGCCGCGGACCCCGGGCCGCCCGCCAGTCGCGCGGAGAGCCCGGGCGCCGCCGCCGCCGCAGGTGAGTGACCGCCGCGCCCCGGGCGGGAGCGCGCGCTGGGGGGCCGGGGCGGCTCCCGGACAGCGGGTGTGGACCGGCGGCTCTGCGACTTGCGGTTTCGCCGGGACAGTTGCGGGGCGGCTGGAGGTGAGCGAGCGGCCCCAGCCGTGGATCTGTGGCCTCTGGGAAGGGCTTGACATCTTCACTGTATTTCCGCGGAAAGCGGCGTGGGCAGTAAGGAGCCAGTGGTTGTTGTTTTTTTTTTTTTTTTTTTTTCCGGGCAGAATCAATGTGATGAAAAGTTGTTTGACCCCCACCTCATCCCTCACCTCCTTGCTCTTAGCGTGCTTTTGAAGAGAAGACGGTCATTTATTTCAAACTACGGTAGCTTTTGGCGTCTAGGAATTGGGTGATATTAACCTCTTGTGACGGTGTCGGCTGAAGCTCATGAATTGTTCAGGTGCTCGGAGATACGGAGATTGGATCTAGAACCTAGAGTAGGAAGCAGAGAATCAGTTCTTTGTGGTTTTCCAAGTTTGCTTTATGATACAGTATTGGACTCCTAAGTAGAAGTATAAGGTACTTGGGTAAAATTGTACGGCCGGTGACATTTCTTTCAAGAATTTCCTTTTTAATAAAACCAAGCTGAAAGATTAGATTATCATCCCCATGAGTTTAGGGTAATACTACATTTATGTGGAAAATAGATTTCATAAGTATAGGTCTAGGTTTCATAAGTGACATTCCTCTGTTCCATTTTTAAAATATCAGGCAGTGTTATCAGTCTTCTGACGAAATTTCACTAATGTAGGCTTTTTGCTCTTGCCTTCCCTTTGCTTTCCTTTGGCTTAGAGACACCAGGTGAGGAACTTGATAACAGAAGTTTAGAAGAGATTTTGAATAGTATTCCTCCACCTCCGCCTCCAGCAATGACCAATGAAGCTGGAGCTCCTCGGCTTATGATAACTCATATTGTAAACCAAAACTTCAAGTCCTATGCTGGGGAAAAAACTCTGGGACCTTTCCATAAGGTATTCGCCCACTTCATATCGTATCTGTAATACATCTTTATTACAAGATGTTTCAGTTTTCCAATTATCCTGACAGACACACACACACTCTCCCCTCCTCTCCTTCCCTCTCCCTCCTTTCCCTTCTCTCACATACAGATGTACCTTATGTTGCCTGTGATTTTAACAACTGAAATTAGGTTTTTTAAAATGTTTTCTTTGGTACCTCTTTAGCAATGAACTTTTCTCTGTTGAATGGTATCTATAGTGTTTTTGTTTAAAGGAAATATTTTATTTGACTCTTAGAATGAATTTTGTAAAAAGTGGATTAGAATTAGAACATGATTTTATTTAAGGTGTTAAAGCTGTGGAGAAGAAAATGATGTAAGAAAATGCAAATTGTTTATCTTTTGATAATGAAAATCTTTGAATACCTGTAGTTTTTACTGCAAGTAAAAAATCAAGCAGTTTAAATTAAAATTAGTAGTGTTGGTATGACCTTTTTAAACTTAAAGAAAAAAATTCTGTTTTTTCTATACAGCGCTTTTCCTGTATTATTGGGCCAAATGGCAGTGGCAAATCCAATGTTATTGATTCCATGCTTTTTGTGTTTGGCTATCGAGCACAAAAAATACGATCTAAAAAACTATCGGTACTAATACATAATTCTGATGAACACAAGGATATTCAGAGTTGTACTGTAGAAGTTCATTTTCAAAAGATAATTGATAAGGTAAGGACTTTTTTCTATTTTTAGCTTCAAGTAAGGACAACAAAGGACTTCAGTACATTGCACATTTTGTTATTGTTGGCTTAAATCAGCTTTTACAAATTCATGTGTAATTCAAGTAAAAGAGATTGATTTCCTTACCTCCGTGACCATGTTTTCTTTTGGGGAAGTGGTAGTAGTTAAACATAAAACATTAAAATTTTTAACCAGGGAAATGGCTTATAAATAGTTTGTAGGAATCCTTACCTTTTTGGAATAAAACATTGAGCTGTTTTAGAATCCATAGTGCTAAGTAGTCACTTTTTTATTTAATTTGGGGTTCATTTTTTAAAGTTAAATTTTTATTGCATTAGAATAAATTACCTAGCCTTGAAAATGTAATCGTTGACTGATTTTTTTTTTTTAACCGTCTCTATTATTTCAGTACACATTAAATTTGTTATTAGTGGTCCTGTGTATCTATGGTATCAAAGAGCTTTTCGTGAGTTTGAACTACTCTGATTAAACTCTTTTGAAATGGGGAAAGGGCAAGCTAACATGTTTGTTTTCTAGAAACAATTATAGGTAGAATGTCTATATTATTTACATGGTTCTGTTGGGATTATCAGTTTTTGTTTTTGTTTTTTTTTTTCTCATCTGTTTAATGGTTAACTTTAGAAATTAATGGTTTGAAAAAATGACTGGAACCTAAAAATAAGGGAATCTAATTATATAATGAAGTGAGAAGGTGACTTAACTGCTGGAGTTTTTTTCTATTTTTAAATATAAAAGGGCTTTAATTACATGGAAACATCTGTTTTAATTTTGCTTCTTAATTCATTCTAGTCTACAATTTATAGTAGAAAATAAATTGCTGGTGAATCAGATTTTATTCCATTGCCGATTAATTGCCTTTGATTCATTTAAAATTAAAAAGCCATAGTTTCAATATGACAGCTTTTAAAGATAAGTGGGTTTTGATGTTAAAGTAGATTTACACTAGAGTCTTAAAAAATATTCAGGAATATAGTTGTGGATTCTTTACAGTTCTTTTTGCTTTCCATTAATAACACATTCTTTACAACCACTCCTATCAAAAAGAAGAATCACTCCATTACCATTTTCCTTTCTTCTCTTTTCCTTGAATCATCTCTTTCTGTAGCTTTTTTAAATGGACTAGAAATTTAACTCGTCACTAGGGTTATTTGGGTAGGTTTATTTTGGATATGATGAAACTTTTGTCCACTTTCTTTGGCCTTTATCAGTCAAATATATTTTTAGCCTGGTGTGTAGCTAAAGTTTGTTTGCTTGATTTGGCTTTTTGGTTTAGGGGATCTTTGAGAAAGGAAGCAAACATTTTGGAAAAGTATTCTTTCATAAGCAAGGCTATTTTTGAGAACTACTGTCAGTTTGTATGCACGTTCAATTAAAATACTTAATTCATAGAATTAGTTTCAGTATGAAGAGAATGGAATTTGAACAAAACCTGTGACTTAATACCAATAGTTGTTTTCTGATTTTGTTTTTCCTAAAAACAGGAAGGGGATGATTATGAAGTCATTCCTAACAGTAACTTCTATGTATCTAGAACTGCCTACAGAGATAATACTTCTGTCTATCACATAAGTGGAAAGAAAAAGACGTTTAAGGATGTTGGAAATCTTCTTCGAAGCCATGGAATTGACTTGGACCATAATAGATTTTTAATCTTGCAGGTAAATTATTAAAGACTTCAAAGGTTTACTTCGTTTTTTGTTGTTGTGGTTGCTATTATTTTTGTTTTGTTTTGTTTTCCAATAAAGCTAGGAGAGTTTCCTCTGTTGGATGAATCCTGTGCTTTGAAGGCCTTAAAGTACTATAGCAGCACATCATGGTTTACATAGTACAGTCAAAATGGGAATCATTATTTGCTGCTCTAGGAATTTAAGGAAATTCATTCAAAACTATATTTTCATCATCACATGTTCATTTTATATTTGATGGACTAACATACTTGTTCCACTCTAGCAGCACGTAAATATTGGCGTAGTAAAATATATATCAAACACCAATATTATTGTGCTGCTTTAGTGTGACAGGGGTATAGCAACTATCATTTTTCTTTGTGTTTCCCTTTAAGATAACATTTTAAATGAGATTCATTATCTTTTAATAGTCCTTTTCCTTTATTATTTCTTCCAATATAGGGGGGAAAAGTCACATACTTGGTGTTTGATTAATTCCCATGAGCACCTAATTTAATCTTTTTAACACTTTGAATAGTTACCTAAAAGTTTGCTCAGATTGGTTTTTGTTTTGTTTAGAATGGCCTACTTTATTGAACTGCTAGGGTAGATCAGAAAGTAACTGGTGTGACATTGTTCAGTGTCACAACTCTTACAGAACAAGTCTTTTTTTTTTAATGGGATATAAAAATTAAGTGCCTGGCATTAAGTTGATTTTTATTAGAAATCATATATGTGTATATATGTGTGTATTATTATTATTATTTTATTTTATTTTATTTATTAATTTTTTTAAGTAAAAGCATATTCTACCAGCATTGCTTGGTAAAACTCTTCTGTATTTTCTTTCTTTGTCTTCCAAAAAAAGTTTTTTAGGGTAAAGTTATGGCTTTGTCAGATGTTTATTTAAGGGCATCATCTTATTCTTGTGTCCAATCCAGAATCACTAGCATATAATAAAAAAAATATATATTTCACTATGCAGAAATGGCTGCTAATATGCTGTCATGTCTTGTGCTACTGATTTTAAAATTAGTTGAGAATTTTGGTATGTTACTAAATGTTGTTGAGAGGATAGTGTTCCCAGTAACAAACTTTTGAGATGTTAGCCTCTACTTTTTAGTCTGTATTCTTCAATTATTTCTTAAAATATTACTTTTAGACATACATAGTGTACAAGGCAAATCAGTAACATTTCAGTAATAACATTAATTAATTCTCTATATTACAAAGCAAAGTATATTTGCCATCCTTTTGTGTCCCAAACTTATTTTAAAATGAATGTTAGGATATGAGTTACAGATATATTTCTTGTTTGAATTTATGTAAATGTGGACTTAAAACATTACGAGGTCTTTGTTGGCTATTTAAATTAAATTGAACTGTTTTATGCATTTTCATATTCTGGAATTTGATTAAGTATGGGTAAAAAGTTATGTCTCTTTCTAATACTAAATTTAATGATGCTAACATTTTGTAGGAAATTATGTTTATCTTCTGTTTATTATTTACTAGTTCTTTAATGTCATTCTGGGATAATCAAAATTTTACACTTGTGCATATACTCATCAAAATAAAGCAAACTGTGTGTTAGTTCCTCTAAGGATAATTTTTTTCCTCCATGCAGCTTCTTTGTATTCAGTAATAAAGGAAGCTAATATAACTTCCCAAAGAAGTAAATAAGAATACTTTATAATTGTCAAGTTTATGTTAAGCATATGCTTCTTAAGTACATATCATGCTTAAACTGTTTGTCCTTATGATAATCTGAACCTTTTTTGTACTCTTAACAATTGTTTAATGCCCTTTTTTCCCAAATAAAACCAAAGTAAACTGTCCAAGTTAACACATTCAGTATGAACTGATTAAATTTTCACATCAGAATCTTAGCAATTTACCTGTTAGAAACAGATTAGACTAGGTGTAATTAGTGATGCCCTATTAAATTTGAGGGAAAGTGGCAGTGGTTTCTATGGAGTTTAAAATTTAGTTCCTTATTAAAATTTTAGACTCTTACACTAGAGATTTAAAACATTTGAAGGTAAGTAAAATTATGGGTTTTTAAATACATTTTCTCCATTGTCTAACGTTTGTCTTAAAAACTACCCCTGACTGGAAAGGCTTGGAAATTGGAGATATCATAATATCAACATCCAAAACATAAGTGACTACTTAGCATTTAATGTGTAGAATGGGAGAGTGGGGATGATTAACACTCTAAGTAATCTAAATTTAGTAAAAGTTAAAATTTATTTCTTTATTTATTTTGCTGTACTGGGGGCTGAACCCAGGGCCTGGAGCTTGCTTGCTGTGCAAGTGCTATACCACTGAGCTGCACCCTGGCCCTTTTTTTAGTTTAGTCTCGCTAACTTAAGGCAGACTGCCTTTGGTCTCAAACTTGTGATCCTGCTGCCTCTGCCTCCCGAGTTGCTGGGGTTACAGGCGTGTGCCACCACACTCAGCTAAAATTTATTTTTAAAATTAAAAAGGACTGTGTTTGAGAAGTCCATAAAGGTAAAAAAAAAAAAAAATTATAGCACTTCCATATTGATTTGTTAGGTTTTTCAAGTAAGTATTCCTAGTATTCAGATCCATTTAAAATTTAATTAGCCATTCAAATGATACCTAATAAGGTACCAAGCTAAGATGCTATAATATAGTTCAATTGTATTTCTTTTCCATAGAGACACTTATACTTGCCCTCAGAAAGTTTTAGATTATGATTGACTGTGGTATTTTCATAGAGGAAAGGCAAATTTCTCCTTTTTTGTATATGCTGTATTAGAGAGCCTTTGTCACATTGTAATAACTTGTTTCAAGCAAGTAGGGTTTACTAGCTCTGTATAGTATTGCACCAGTAACTATGACTTATTAATTGGTTCTGCTCCTTTAGTTAATACATTGACTCCATTCAAGAGTAGAAAAATGATAACCTTAATTCTTTCATTATACTTCGAAGTAGCATCAATGATTGCTATCTCAGGAGTGTTTTCTCCAACCCTTAAAAGCTACAACTATTAGCTTAACTGTAGCCTAACTTCAGTTTTGTCAAAATTTTCAACTTTGTGTGTTTTTTGTCTTCATATTACGTAGTGTAAAAGCTTAAGGCAAGAACCAAGTTTTTTGTCAGTTCTGCTTTGGAGATTGTATTAACCTAGGTCTGAGTTGTTTTCTATCTTGTCTTTTCTAATATACTTCTAAGATTGGCATGGCATAAAACTAAAGTGGTACTTCATCATTCAACCACATCTGTTTTGGAAGGCTAGTCAACTGTTGATCAGTTAAAATGCCAAACACTTTTTTCCCATAAGAAATAATGTAAATTATTTGTTGGTTCTGGCACCATACTGAGTGGCTAATTCAAACACATGTATGCCACTCACATTTTTTCATGCAGTTGTTGATTGGGGACCAAAATGTTCAGGCACAGACCAGTTTGAGTGCTGAGGTACTGCTATTTTGGGGTTCTAGTCTTTTAGTCTGTAGAAATAAAGTCTGTGGCTGTAATATCAAAGTAAATGTTTGGCCTTGTCAGTTATTAACTCCGTTTTCCAAAAGTGTCTGATTTAGCATCTCAACTATGGGGGAAAAATAGGAAGCTGCCCCTAAGCAACCAGAACAGTTAGGAAGTCCAGTCATTAAAGCCTTATCCTTTCTATTTATGCACTTATTTTAGACAGATACTAACCTAGGTGATTTGGTTTCTTGGCCTCTGATAGATTATAAAGAGCAAATTAGAATAAAATGTACTAGAGGAACGTAACAGTTGATATTTTACAGTACAATAAAACACGTAAAAAAAACTAAAAGATTTTTAAGGCAAAATAATAATCCAAAGCCCAAGAGGTTGGAAGTAGGACTCAGTGGTAGAGCACTTGCCTAGCATGTGGAGGTGCTAGATTTTGCAGCAAACACACACATTCTCTCTTTCTGTCTTTGTCTCTCCCTCCCTCCAACCCCCCTCCCATCAACCCTCTTTCCTTCCCGCTTCCCTCCCCCCCCCATAGTGAGACCTTATCTTTAAAAAAGGAGAGAGAAATTATCAAACAATGGTATAATCATAATATCCTTGTGCACTATTCAACAAAGCCTTCAGTAAGTTAAGATCTAAGGCCTTGTTATTTACTTTCTCTGTAGGCTAGGGCTCAAACCCAGCGCCTCACTCATGCTAGGCAACCAACCACTCTACCACTGTGCGACATCCCCAGCCCATCCCCTGGTATTATGAGTAACAGTGGGATAGGGTAAAGTATTTAAATCTTTGTTTGGTATGCTTTAAGCTATAGAAAGTAGAGATGACAGTAGAAGGGCCTATGAAATTTTGCCAGCTTTAGAGGTACTGCATAACAATTTGAAACATCTTTTTGTATCTCCTTATGTTTGTGATTTGGAACCTTGCTGTGGAAGGGTAACTTTTAAATTCAGATTGGTGCTTTTATTTCTGAAACCCTAGGTACAGTAATGGATACCTGTAATTATTAGAGTGAGAGGAAGTGAGCTCTATATTCTTTCTCTTACTTTGGGAGGAAGGAACAAATAACCAAAACAAGCATCTACTGTGCCTTTCCCAAAGATAGGCTGTTTTCTAGTAGCCATGGTCCATTTCTTCAGGAGATGATTTAGCCAGGAAATAGGTGATGCTACTAGGGATATTTTTTATCAGTATAAACTATTACACTGGATCCCAGCTCTTGGTTATCAAAAAAATAAAGACTTAATACCTTATGGCCATTTGACTCAAATGTATTTTTTCTCTTTGCTTGGTCGTTCACTTATCTTAAAATAGGTGTTCAGATAGTCAATTTGAGTTAGGAAGTATATGACAATATCTGGTGTCAGATACTGTTTATCATTTGAATTATAAACACTTGGAAAGATTTAAACTACGACCTCTATATAAGTGGTTCTCACCTGGGAGTATTTCTACATCTCTTCCTGCATGACAGCTGGAGACAGTTGGGGTAGTTACAGCATGTGAAAGGGGAACTGCTACTGACATCTAGTAAGTAGAGGTCAGAGATGCTATTAAGCATTTTACAATGCCCAGCACAAAACCCACAACAAAAAATATCTGGCCCACAATGTCAGTGCCTTACATAAATGAAAACTTTGAATAAGACGTGGTTTCTCTAACAACTAAAAATCACCCTGTTAACAATGCAGAGCTTTAGGCATGCTTTCTGGTTTAGATCCTGTCTAATACTTATTACTACAGCAAAGATTGAGAAAAACTGACAATTAGAAGTATAATAAAGTAACACATAAATATCTACATATTTTAGTTTATATACCAATTCATATATAATATACTGAATGTTACAGAGAATGAATAGGCTGGAAACCATTGAGCACTACTGTAACCTCAGCAACTAGGGAGGCTGAGAGGAAGATCACAAGCTCAAGTACAGAGGCAGCTTGAGCAAATTAGCAAGATTTTGTCTCAAAGTAAAAAATAAAAAGGGTTGGGGGGTGCAGCTCACTGGTAGAGCACTTTCCTCGCCTATGTGACGCCCTGGGTTCAACCCCCTAGTAGATGAAAAATAAAAAAACAACAGGGTTTTAGATAACAATTTCATTCTGTACTTGATGATCATGTTGT
>VMDO01022061.1:0-19909 GCA_007922755.1 Pedetes capensis
TCGGTATCCGACTCATAGCGACCCTCTGTACAACAGGGGAAACACTATTGTCAGTGCTTCTCTGCTGTTCATTGGGTTTTCGATGGCAGATTGATTTTTGGGAGGGGGTTGCCAGGTCCTTCTCCCAAGCCTACAGCTTCTGGTGTTCCCAGGCGGTCTCCCATCCAGGTACTAACCAGGCCTGACCCTGCTTAGCTTCTGAGATCTGACGGGATCGGATGCCGCAGGGCTATGGCTGCAGGCATTAATGATATAGTCATCACATATCATCCACAGGGAACACATAATTCATATCTTCTAACATTTTTTCTTTAAAAATACTGGAGTAAAATTAAACAAATGTATTTTAAGTTATTGTCTGGGTAGAGAGACTATGAATATTTTTCATTTTTTTCCTGTATAATGTTTTACATTTTCCAAATTTTCTTTGGAGCATGTATTAATTTTGAATTCAGAGAAATATAATTTATATAAAAGAAGAAAACAGAATAATTGTGATTTGTGAAGTTTTTTTTCTTGTTAGAAAGTCTCCACATATGTTGGACAGATGGTAGGAAGCTGCTGAGACCAATATACTTTTCGAGGTTAAAATCACATATTGTTGATACTGCCTTTTCTTTCTGTGTGTATGGAATTTTAGCAGAAAATATCACATCAAAATGTAAGTAAGACCATGTAATCTTTTGGAGTTCACTATTTTTGTCCAACCATAGATGGTCACGCCTATAGCTGTACCACTGCTGCATCCAATCCCATCAGGTCTCGGAAGCTAAGCAGGGTTAGGCCTGGTTAGTACTTGAATGGGAGACCACCTGGGAACACCAAGCACTGTAGACTTGGAAGAAGGACCTGACAGCCCACTCCCAAAAAGAAATCCGCTATTGAAAACCCTATGAATAGCAGAAAAGTATGACAATAGTGTTTCACGAAGGGCCAATAGTAATGTAGGAAAGGTCCCTATGAGTCAGACACCGACTTGATGACACCTAACAACAACTACAACATAGAAGTTCATATGAAGAACCTGTATAGATTCATGGAAACTGTTTATCACTCTGATGCATTTGATGAAAAATCCAACATCTGGGTGTTTTTTGTCCAATTCACTCATTCTGATGTTACCTAAAAATCTTTTCTTTTAATATACAGTACTCTCTTCCCAGATCTTTGTTGTTAGGTGCCCTCAAGTAGGGTCTGACTCATAGTGACCCTATGTGCAATTGATGAAACACTCCCAACACTATGCCATGGCCAGCACTATGCCAGTGCTTCTCTGCTATTCGTAGGGTTTTCATTGGCTAATTGTTTCAGGAGCGGGCTGCCAGGTGTTCTCCCTAGTCTGTCTTAGTCTGGAAGCTCATCTGAAACCTGTCCACCATGGGTGACCCTGCTGGTATCAGAAATACTGGTGACATAGCTTTCAGCATCACAGCAACATGCAAGCCTCCAGAGCATGACAAGCTGACAGACACTTGGGAGTCCAAAAGTGTAGAGGTGCCTTACTCTCGTATCTGTTGAAAAGAGTCCTGGATGCTAACAACAGTTAGGGAAAATTATGTTATGGTTAATATTAAAATTTGATTGTGTGACTCTTTAAACATTTAAATGTAGAAGGCATCGGTAAATTATTATGAAAAACTACAACTCGCCTTTTCATCTTCCTTCTCATTTCTCTTTTCCTTCCACTTTTTCTCCTCCTATTCCAATCCCTTTTTCCTTCCTTTTGAGCTCTGCATGTTGCTTGTATGTGAGCAATTAGCCCTTTGGTCCAAAGTGGTAGCTAATGGTATCCCAGGAAAAGTTCATTCTGAAAACGAACCACAAAAAAGAGTACTCATTAGAAGAAACACAGCAATTTTGATATTAATGTAACAGCATGACTTTGCAGAGTGATAATATCCAGAGCTGTCACATTGCAAACAGCATTATTATGTATATTAAGATTTAGAACTATTCTGTACAAAATGGACCATCTATTTAAAGCCAGGAAATCATCACATCCCTACATATCCAGAATATTATATCTCAGAGGCCTCACTGACAAAGTATAAGAATATGGTAAAGGAGAGAAGAGCAAAATTTTTACTTAAAAATTAAGAGAAAAAACAAAGAAATAAAATTCACTTAAGATCCCAAGGAATCATGGGTTGGTATACAGAATTGTTTCTCTTATGTCAAGAAATAGTAGTGATAAGGATATTAGCAATACTATTAATAATAATGTAAGCAGGTATTCTAGTTATTTGCAAATACCAAACCATTGAAAAGCCTTGAACTCTCCTTAGAAACTTTACATAGTAATGACAATTGTCACCCTAATTTTACAAGAAAAATACTGACATACACAGAGATTCAGTCATTTGTCCAAGGTCACACTTAGGGAGGTACAGCAGAGCTGGGATTTGAACTCAGGCCATCTGGTTCCCAAGCTTGTGCTATTAGCTACTAGAATGACCAGTCTTCTGTTTGTCCCATGAGCTCATTCCAGCTTTGTCAGAAGTAAAATCATTATATTGCGTTCAGAGAAAATTCTTCATTATTCTGTTACTCATATCACTTCCCTTTTTGTGTTTATGACACCCTGATAGCTCATACAGAGAATTTTGCCCTTATGTAACTATAAGATAAATGTCAATTTGCCAATAGGAACACCTCCTTCACAGACTGAAGGTTACAAAATACCACCCTGAGTTAGGAAGCATGAGCTGCCTGAAGAGCTAAGGGATTCATTCACATAGTGAATGGAGGAGGAAATTGCACTGCTCAGTGATGTGCCTCCTTGCGGCTGGGATTCTGTGTCTAACAGTTTGAGCAGCAATAGTTTGGGTTAAACATTTTTTTCCTGATTGATGTTTGGCATTTGAGCAATATCTGTTCTGAGCCCTGTCTGACTCCTGGTTATTTAGATCATGAATATGGAACCATTCGGTGAGGGAAGTGGGGGAAGTGACATCTGTAGATGACTGAGAAAATGTTTTAGGATCATGCTGTTTCATCTTTAATGTGCCTCAGAGTCATCTGGGGATCTTATTAATATGCAGAGATTCTGACTTCACAGGTGTGGCAGATTGCAAATATGGCCACAATTCTTTATTTCACTTAATGTCCACATCCTTTGGTATATGACTTTGCAACTCTTTCTAACAAGGGATAAACTCTCTTTGTCTTCTACTTGAATCTGGATTGCCCTGTGACTTGCTTTGAAAAACTCAGTGGGGCAGACTTGACATTATGACATGTTTGAGACATTTCCTTCCTTGGAATTTTACAGCTACCATGGATCAAGTCCAAGCTAGCCTGCTGAAGAGTAAGAGGCCAGCTGGAGGAGAAAACAGGTGGCCCAGGTGAGAGTCAAACAACATGGAGAAATAGAGCTGTCTCGCTCATGTGCAGCTGACTGTAGGTGATGCCTGGGAGAACACAGGCAAAGCCAGAGGAGGCACCTGCCTGACCGATATTATCATTAGCAAGTAGAAATGATGGCATTTTAAGCCATTCTGCTTTGTGGTAACTGGATACACAGTGATTGTTAACTGACATAGGAAGACTAAACTAAGAACTCATATTCTGTATCTCTAATAAGATCTCAGATGACACCTATGCTGCAGATTTGCTGACCACGTGAGTGGTGGGGCTCTAGGATATTGTTGTTAGGTACTATCCAGTTGGGTTCAACTCACAGTGACACTCATAGGGTTTTCAATGGCTGATTGTTTTGGGATTTTTCTGAGGGTGGATTTCTGCATCCTTCTCCCATTTTTTCAAGGCTGGGGATCAAACCCCGGTCCTCGGAAAGTGTGGAGCAGCACTCTATCAACTGAGCTAACCCCCCACTCCTGGTTCTAGGATAGTGAGTAAAAAACTATAGTGCCCATGCCCCAAATCTGATCTGTAGCTTAGTTTGATAGAAGTCTTCTAATATTCTCAAGGGGGAAAAAGAAGGAGGAGAAAGAGAAGAGGAGGGAAAAGAAAAGAGGAGGAGGAGGAGGAGGAGGAGGAGGAGGAGAAAGAAGTCATAGAATATGTAGCCCACAAATCCTAAAATACTCACTATCTGGTACTTTAGAGAAAATGTTTCCTTGCTTCTTGGCCTTTTGGTTAAGTAAGTGGAAGGAAAGTTTACCCAGCTCTGTTCTAGTATATACTAAGAGCCTAAAGATATGAATAAATTTTTAATCTTTAGAAGGGCTCTGGATTTTGAATTCAATTTTAAATGTCCTAGACATTTAAATGGGCTAGGGTTTAGCTTAGTTGGTAGAGGGCTGCTGTAAGCTCTCTGAGGCCCTGGGTACGACCCCCATCATGGCAAAATGGGAGAAGGACCTGACAGCCCACTCCAGAAACAATCAGCCATTGAACACCTTATAAGGGTCACTATGAGTTGGATCTGACTTGACAGCAACTAACAATAACAAGACATCAAGATGTATGCTCAATACATGTTTAAATAGCTGATAAATACAATAATAAACAAATAGAGCAGTTTTACTGGACTAATGTTCTGGGAAGCCATCCATACCATTATTCTCTGGAAATGATATCAAGGAGGTGCTAAAACCTATTAAGAGGGCCACTTTTGCAAAGACTTGGTCACTTTAGCAAAGTTACTCCCAATTCATGATTTGTGGGACATAAAGGGAGGTTGGAACATTGTCATAGAGGTATTACTGAAGGAGAACAATTTAAAACTAGTGGGAAATTTGACCTTGTTTTTGTAAAACTAATTGACTGATATCTAGTTCAATGGAAATGGTCACAATTTTTAGTGAGGTCTCAAGTAAATTTTGTGATCAACTCATGGCATCAAAAACTAGGTTGAATTAGCTTTTCAAAAATATTGGCAATTTCTGTGTTTTATTTGCCAAGTTTGATACAAGTCTAGTATAATCTCCGATGCACCTTGTGTGGCTTTGAACAGCTTTAAGTCACTTTGAATTCAACTTAATTCTATTCAGCTGACCTGGTGGTAGGAGATGGTACTAACCTAACTCACATTATCAACTGTGATACTCCGTCTTTGCTCCTTTTGTTCTCTTCCCAAGCCTGGTCCTGAGGGAACATCAAATTCTGTCTGACCTTGAGATATTTTATTTTTAGCAGCAATAATGGCTGACCATCTCTCTGTCTTTAGAAATCACCTAATTAATAGTTTGCATCCCGACTGTCCTGAGTATAGTCAGCCCTGAATGGAATCCAGGACTGCAGTGCCTGGGCCCCCTGTTAGGCTGGTTAGTTCTAAGCACTGGCCGCCTCTCCCAAATTCTCATTAAAAAATAGGTGCATCAAAACACAAGAAGAGATTGTAGGTTCATCCTCCCCATTTAATTAGCTTGAGCAACCTGCAACCCTGTAATGTCATTACATTCTAAAAGAGCAGGGAGGCGCCCTTACTTCTTCTAGTGGAGAAATACAGCCTCATTCAGGAAAAGTACCCAGAGTGAAATACATTACTGAACATGTGCATCTGAGGAAGGACCCAACGGAAAGAACTCAAAAGCAAGGCGGTTTCTCTAGTTCCCATGGAAACAAACATACTAACCTGACCATCTTAGTTGGCCCTATACTTTTAAAGAATTTCATTCCTTAAAAATTGCCTGGGAGGGAAATCAAGACCTAATTTATGTACATTAGGGGCTTTTCTATTTCTCCAAAGATCAAAGCTAGCTGAGCATAGCAGAAGTAAAGATTAAGTATTTGGTGAAATATGGGATGCATGGTAGACAGGAATCTATCGTTCCATTGGGAGTGATAATTTATTATTGTATAAAAAACCTGAATGTACTGAATTCTAAAAATTAGATCATTCTCTGGGTTTTGCCCTCCCCCTTCTGCTTTCCATCCCTCCACTTTCTTCCCAACATTCTAGAGCTAAGGGGCATCCCAGCCCTTCATAGCATGTGATTGAACTGGTGACTTTTACTCCTTGTCATTATTTTCCTCCAAATGAGTAAATCTCTTGCCATTCTTTCCTTGCTCAAAACTCTAGCTTATCATCCTCTTCATATATTTAACACTTGAATTTTTTATGAAGGAGTATGGAATCCCCTTCAGAACCTAATATCATTATTTCAAGATCATTTACTATAATATTTGTCCTGATAGTAAACATGTATCCTAGACAGTGATGTCATCAGCACATTTCCAGTTTTCTCCCTTCTATCCTGATGCTCCACCATGAAAGATATTTGCCTATCAATACATTCTTTTACATACCATAGTGCAATCCTCATAATTAGGGAATTTCCATCAATACATTACCACTGTTGAAACCTCAGAACCCACTCAAAATTTGCCAATGAAAGAATCAAATTTAAAATCATATGTCTGCCCTATCACTTTAACTATATTACCTGATTAAAGTATTTCCGCCATATTCCTTCACTGGATTTTGTATATAGTAAATATTTTGGAAGTAGATGCTTTGAGAATTCATGTTTTCCTATTTTAATCAATGTGTTATCTATTATCAGTCTTCTTTATTTTCATGCATAAATTGTCCTCACTTGACCAATAAGCATGTCTTCAAACTGACTTCTAAGACTCATTGACATGTGCCAATCATTTTTAAGCACATTCTTACTTTCTGGCACAACAAAATATTCTAAGCTCATTTTACACATTCCTTCCACAGCCCTGGAATCAGCTAACTCTCTACAGAGCACTAATTCTATTTATTGGAGAGTGCTGTTTATACAACAATCATTGTTATGATTTAGAAATGAAACACATCCCCTCACAGACTCACGTGTATGGTGTTGGTTTCCACCTGGTGGTGCTATTTTGGTAGGTTCTGGAAACTTTAGGACATGGCACCTAGCTGAAAGAAATAGGTCCTTGGATGTAGGTCCTTGGGGTCATCTTGGCCATGGCCTATTTCTGGCTCTATCTCTGCTTCCTCTCTGCCATGAAGTGAACAGTTCTTCTCCGGCACATAGTCCTACTGCCATGATATCTTGCCTTACAAGAGGCCCAGAAATGCAGAGCTAAATGACCATGGACTAAATGTTCTGAAACCGTGCAACAAAAATTAAAAATTCTTCCCCTTAAGTTGCTTTTGTGAGGTATTTGGTCACAGTGGCACAAAAGTAACTGATACATGCAGGTACTAGTTTTATCTATTTCTATATATAGGTATATAAGCATATATATATATATATGTATATATATATATATATATATATATATGTATATATATATATATATATATATATATATTAGATGTCTGCAAGTTTGTGTTATGAACAAATTTTAATCTATGTTTATTTCTAAATCTATATATGTATATATGTACATACATACATATATACATATACATATATATACACATACATACATATATACATATATATATATATATATATATATATGAAGGAAAACTAGAATGGATCTTATAATAGTAGGAATTAGAAATATTGGTTTTCAAAATAGATATGTATATATATATCGCCTACAGCTGTAGCCCTATGGCATCCCATTCCTCAGATCTCGGAAGCTAAGCAGGGTTGGGCCTGGTTAGTACTTGGATAGGAGACTGCCTGGGAACACCAGGTGCTGTAGGCTTGGGGGACGGACCTGGCAACCCCACTCCCAAAAATCAATCCACCATTGAAAACCCTATGAACAGCAGAGAAGCACTGACCACAACAGTGTTTACCCTGTTGTACAGAGGGTCGCTATGAGTCGGATACCGACTCAACAGCACCTAACTACAACAACAAATATATATATATATGTTGTTGTATATATATATATGTGTGTATATATATATATATATATATATATATATATATATATATATTGAAAACCAATATCTCTATTTCCTACTATCATAAGATCCATTCTAGTTTTCTTTCTTCCTGTCTTCTAACTCTCATTTTTCAGTATGAGAAATGCATCTCTCAGTATCCTTAATATATCTGATATACTTCCTTATTTGTAACCAATCTCCAGTGGGCAGCCAAACCTCCCTTATTCTTCACACCCTCTGAACTCTGACACTTCCTACAGGGCTGCTGTCAACATGCCCTTGCCTGTTTATCCTTCTTACCATCTTTAAGCAACCACATTTCTTAGATTGACGCCACCAACCCACCTGCTTCCCCCGGCGTGGGCTCCATTCTTGTCTCTCTCAGGCTGACACACAGTGGCTCCAAGCCAACCCCCACCTCTGCCCTGCCCAGTGCCTATGTCACTCTGCTCAACCTGCCATTCCCCTTACCAGGTAGCTCCCTCCCACCTGCAGCAGTCACTCCTCCCACCTTCTCAATCTTTTTAGCTCCACACATCCCACACTGTCTGTTCCTCCCATGAGTTCGGTTCTTACCTTGTTCAGGTTTCTATACTCTAGACTGTGCCACCTTTGAATACAAGATTCCATTCCTTTTAAAGACTATATAATTGTCCATCGTATGTATAGACCACATTTTGTTTCTCCATTCATGTGTCTACGGACATGTGCATTGTTTTCACATTTTGGTTATTATAATAGTGCTGCTGGGCTGGGATTTAGCTCAGTTGGTAGAGCGCTGCACTGCAGTCTCTGAGGAACTGAGTTCAATTCCCAGCACCGCAAAAATGGGAGAAGGGTCTGGCAATCCACTCCCAAGGCAATCCTGAAACAGTCAGCCATTGAAAACCCTATGAGGGTCGCTATGAGTCGGATACCAACTCTACGGCACCTAACAACAATAGTGCCGCTATAATATCCATTGAGGTTTCTGCTTTCAATTATTTTGGGTACACACTCAGTCAGATGTGGAATTGCTAAATTATATGATAATTCTTTGTTTGTTTTCTTTGAGGAAATATCATATTGTTTTCCACAGCAGCTGCACCATAAATTTACTTTTTATTCTGTCAAATACATTCTATATGTATAAATAAATCAAATAAGCCAGAAGGCTTATAAAGAAAGAACAGTAGTCTTCTGACCTAAACTATCTTTTAATTATCCCAAGATGGTTTCCTCCACCTTGCATTTCTTTTAGTAAAGAAAATTTTTAAACTATCACAGTTCAGTTTCCATAAGACAATTTCCTCTACATTGAATATTTTTAGTAACATTTTTTTCCCTGGGATTTGGTTCCATATTCCTAAATGCTCTACTGTTATTTTGTGATGTTTTAAGTCTACATATTATCCTTGCAGTTCTTTTAATGGGAAATATAGAATTTTACTCTTATATCTTCCTCAAACAGTACAAAGGCATAGATGCCATGTTGCCACACTTCATGTGTGTATGCATCACCACTTGTTGTTAACTTGAAGTGTTGTATTTTTATTAATATTGACTGTTAGTTGTTTATTAATGTTGACTGTCTGAACTATTTAAAAGCTAAGCTGTGTCGTGTTATATGACTGCATGTCCTTTACTGTGTAACCTTCTCTTCTCCACCCCTTCCTTCCCTCAGCTTTTTGAATTATGCACATATTTCTCACTTATCACCAATTCCGGCTCAAACTCCCTGAAATAATTGTAAATCTTCTGGCAGTTTAAGCAAACACATAAGAGCATCCTTTAATTTCATTGCCCACCTCCTACTCATCCACCCACTCTTCTACCTGATCCAACAGAATAAACATTTCTAGGTGGTCATACAGCTGACGGCCTAGGGTCTCTTTCTACCAGTTTCTAGGAAATCCTTTTTCTCTCTCCTTTATTAGCATTTCTGTTTCCTAGATACCACATTTTCATCTTCCTTGTTTACTTTTCAGTCTTAGTGCAGGACAATCTGTAATAGTTCATAAGAAAAGATACACGAGCAGAATTTTTTGACAACTTAAATATTTGAAATATCTTTATTCCCCATTGCACTAAAATAGCTTGTTTTGACTAGAGATCATTTCCTCCAGGATGTTGAGTATAGTTCTCCATTGTCTTCTAGGCTCTAATACTACTGATGAAATCCATGTTGCCATTTGGTTCTGACATTTTTTTAAATGGAATTGCTTATTCTGTGCATTTGTGTGTGTGTGCGTGCGCTCGCACGCTCATGCATGCACAGTCCCCCATGTGCACACATTGTGGACCTTTCAATATTCAGATTTATGCGATTTTTTTCTTTGGTAATTTCTCCTCATCATTTTCTGTCTTCTTTCTCTGTGGAGCTGTTATTATTTGATTGCAGACTTCCTGAATTAAAACTCAATTTTTCTTTATATATTCTATTTTGTAGGTCTGGGAGCTATCAATAGCTTCACTTTTCAATGTTTTTATTGAAATTTTTGTATCTGCTCTTACAGTTTTAATTTCAAGAGTGTTGATTTTATTTCTTTTATAACACATTTTTGTTTCATGAGTGCATTTTCTTCACAAATTTATCACAGGATATTAATGTTTATGTTTAGTACTGTTACTACTATTACTACTAAAAGTAGCAATAGTAATATTTCTTTTTGTTCCCTGTGGGACCCCTGCAGCTAGTGAAGTGTGGGAACTTCTAAAAGCATCATTTTATTTGGCTCCCTCCTCTCCCTTATTCTCATCAATTCTTTGTCATCCTTTAGGGTTTCAAGAGAAAGTAACATGAGAACATGCTTTCAATTTACTATTCAATCCCCATTGTGGGGTTGGCGGGGCAGGGAGGGGAAGTCAGGTAAACTGATGCTCACTTGAAGACAGAAACTAGGACACCTTGAAAATCTATTCCTGATATATATAAACTCTCTGTTAAATTTGTTCCTATGATATTTGACCAGTATGTGTCTCCACATAAATAAGGTTCCTTACACTTGGTGAGGGCAAGCAGGACAGAGGGGACTTTGGATCTGAACTTTCTTTTTATTCCTCAGCTCAGCAGAAAAGTTCATGCATTGCCATTGTCTTTGTCTCACCCTCATAGTGGCTGTCTTCTCCTACAGCTCCTATTTAACAGTTAACATCTTGGCGATACTTTGCATTGTGAATATTTGGTCCTATTTTTTATTTTTTTAATCCTAAAAGACTTCCCTGAATTTTTCTTATGAATCACTAACTTGATATTTAATTATATCCATTTTTATTATGAAGTGATATTTGTATTTCTCATTGAATTTTTGTACTGGAATTAAATTCTTCTTGATAACAAAAGAAATATATTCCTATTTGGAAGAAATTGGACATTATTAAAGCTATAAACATTAACCTAAAACTGTAATCACATTCTAGAGATAACATTTTGATAAGGATTTGTGTTAATGTAAGCATTCTTGCATTTTATTTACTTTTTTATAAAATAAAATTATGCAAACTCATCTTTTAAACTTAGTTTTTCATTTAGCATTATAACATTGTTATTCTTTCTCATAAACAAACACATTTTTATTTACATGGAAACTCTTAATGGCTATATGTCATCTTTGCTTCTTGTTGTTGTCCTTAGGTGTGGTCCAGTCGGATCCTACTCATAGCAACATTTACAGGAATTTCAATGGGTGACGGTTCGGGATTGCTTCAGGAGTGCATTGCCACATCATCTTTCTCTACTTTTGCAGTACGGGGAATCAAACCTGGGTCCTCGGAGAGTGTGGAGTAGCACTCTATCAAATGAGCTAAACCCTGCACTATAATTTATTTTTCATTTCCTGTTAATAGGTATTAAAGTTATTTTCATTTTTTCTTTATCATCAACATGTCATGATGAATACATTCACAAATAATTTTTAAAAGATTTCCCAGATAATGTCCCTAAGTCTTTTATACATATTGCCAGATTGTTCTCTAGAAATGTTAGATAAATTGATATTCTTCTCTACAGTACCTTTTTCTTCATCTTTTGTGATTTCTGCAATCAGTTGGAGGAGAGCGGAGACCAATCTTGTCTCAATGTGAATTTTTAAAACTATAAAGGCTAGCAATCTTTTGAAATATGTATGTCCTCTACATTTCTTCTTCACATTATTTGCTCATTGTTCATTAAATTTTCTTCAATAAAGTCCTTAATTAATAAATTCATCAACTAATGAAATAATATTTATGCAAATATGAATAAATTATAACTTTTATTGGAAATTTTTAATGTTCCTCTTAATGGGTATCATTATGACATGTATTTCATTGTGACATTTCCATATATGCATTTCATTGTGCATTACTCACATAGCTTTCCCCTTACCCTCTCATGACCCTCTTCCCCCATTCCCTCCCCCCACCAATGATCTCCTTTCTACTTGTATGTCTTTTTGTGGGAATAGTTATCTATATACATGCATCCCAATTTTGATTTAGGTCCAAACTTTTTTTCTGTAGTGATCTATCTTTTTACATTCTCAGCAGTATTACATGAGTGATCTAGTCTGGATGCATTATTGCCATCCTTTGGTATTATTGGTATCATTATTATTATTATTTCCTGTACTAATAAAGTTGAGCTGTTGCATTGAGGTGGCCCTCCTCCTCCTCCCATCTTCTCCCATCATCACTTCCTTTTGCTAGATCCCTGTCTTCTTCTTTCCACTCCTTAAATTGTCCCTTCTACACTTTTATTGTGCTCCAAATTATGTATAGGATTTTTTCCTTCTTTTAAGATAGGTTCAGCTCCCACATATGAGTGAGAATATATGGTATTTCTCTTTTTGAGCTTGTGTTCATTCACTTAAGATAATTTTCTTCAATTCCATCCATTTTGCTGCAAATGACATTATTTTAATTTTTTAAATTGCTGAGTAGTGTTCCATTGTGTATATGTACCATAATTTTTTGTACCATAATTTTTTAATCTGTTCTTCTGTTGATGGGTGCTTAAGTTGATTCCATATCCTCACTATTGTGAAAAGTGCTGCATTAAACATGGACATGCAGGTGTATCTGTGGCATGATGACTCATCTCCTTTTGGGTATATGCCCAAAAGTGATATAACTGGGTCTTATGTTAGATCTATTTTTAGTTTTTGGAGGTACCTCCATATTGATTTCCAGAGTGGTTGAACCAATTTAAAACACCACCAGCAGTGTAAGAGGGTTCCTTTTTCTCTACAACCATGCCGGCATTTGTTGTTGTTTTATTGATCTTGACCATTCTTACTGGAGTACAGTGGAATCTCAGAGTTGTTTTGATTTGCATTTCCCTAATGGCTAGGGATATGGAGCATTTTTTTCATGTATTTCATGGCCTTACTAGTTTCTTCATTTGAGAACTATCTGTTCAGTTAGTTTGCCCACTTGTGTATTGGGTTATTTGTTTTCTTGGGAATTGTTTTATTGAGTTCTTAATAAATTCTGGAAATTAGTCCTTTGTCCAATATATAGGATGTGAAGACTTTTTCTCATTCAGTGGGGACTTCCTTCACTCTGTTTTTTCCTTTGCTGTACAGAAGTTTTGTAATTTCATGTAATCCCATTTATCTATTCTTGTGATTTCTCGAGCAATTAGAATCCTAACAAGGAAATACTTTCCTATGCCTATATGTTAGAGCATACTGCCTATCTTTTCTTCTAGTAATTTAATGTTTCTTGTTTTATGTTGAGGTCTTTTATCCATTTTGAGTCAACTCTCATGCATATTGAGAGGTGTGGGTCTGTTTTCATTTTTCTGCAAGGGGCTATCCAAGTTTCCCAGTACCATTTATTGAAAAGGCTATCCTTCCTCCAGTTCACCTGCTTTGCTCCTTTGTCAAAAATCAGGTGGTTATTGATATGTTGGTGTATCTCTGGGTCCTCTATTCTGTGTCGCCTGGTCTTCAGGCCTATTTTTGTGCCAGTACCAAGCTATTTTGCTACTACAGTCCTGTAGTATCAATTAAAGTCAGGGATTGTGATCACACCTGCACTAGTTTTACAGCTTAAGAGTGTTCTGTCTCTATGTTGTCTTTTGTGCTTCCATGTGAATTTTTGGATCATCTTTTCTATTTCTGTAAAGTCTGTCACTGGAATTTTAATGGGGATTGCATTAAATCTATGGATTGCTTTTGGTAGGATAGCCATTTTTACACTATTGATTCTCCCAACCCATGAGCATGGGAAGTCCTTCCACCTTTTAGTATCCTCTTCAATTTCTTTCTTTAATGTTTTGAAATTTTCCTTATAGAGGTCTGCAAGGTCTTTGGTTATATTGATTTCAAGGCATTTAATTTTCTGTTGGGCTGTGGTGAAAGGGCTGTAGTTGTAATTTTTTTTCTTCCTGATCACATTTGGTGTAAAGGAACGCCACTGATTTTTGAGTGTTAACTTTGTATCCTTCTACTTGCTGAAGGAGCTACTTAGCTCTCAAAAGTTTTCTAGGGGATATTTTAGGGTGCTTTACATAAAGTATCATGTCATCTCCAAATAAGGATAATTTGACCCCTTCTTTGCCTATCTGTATCCCTTTTATTTCTTTCTCTAGTCTGACTGCCCTGGCTAGGATTTCAATTACAATGTTAAACAAGATAGGAGAGAGTGAACATCCTTGTCTTGTTCCAAATCTTAGAGGAAATGATATCAATATTTCTTCATTTAATTTGATATTGGCTGCAGATCTGTCATAGATGGCCTTTATGATGTTAAGGTATTTTCTTGTTCTGCCTATCTTCTCCAGGGTTTTTATCATGAAAAGGTGTGGTACTTTGTCGAAGGCCTTTGCAGTATCAAGTGAGATGATCTTATGATTTTTGTTTGGAAGCCTCTTGTTATCTCAAACTACATTAATCAATTTTTATATGTTGAACCAGCCTTGTATCTGAGAATAAATACCACTTGGTCATGGTGAACAATCTTTTTAATATGTTGCTGAATTTGGTTTGCCAGGATTTTATTAAGAATTTTTGCATCTATGTTCATAAGGGAAATAGGTCTATATTCCTCTATCTTAGATATATCCTTTCCTGGTTTAGGTATCAAGGCAATGGTGGCTTCATAGAATAAGTTTGGAAGTGCTCCCTCCTTTTCTACTTTTTGAAATAATTTGAGGAAGACAGGTATTAATTGTTCTTCGAAAATTTTGTAGAATTCTGCAGTGAACCCATTAGGTCCTGGGCTCTTCTTTGTTGGGAGACTTTTCATTATATTTTCTATTTCAGCATATGTAAGGAGTTTGTTTAGGTCACTTGTGTCCTCCAGGGTTAATTGCTGAGTATGTTCCATTGTGTATATGTACCATAATTTTTAAATCTATTCTTCTGTTGATGGGCACTTAAGTTGATTCCATATCCTTGCTATTGTGAGTATTAATAAGTTTTTCAATTTCTTCTTTTTAAATTTTTTTGTACTTTGGGGAATACAATTTCTCAAATTATTCCCATTGATTTTCTGTATTTCATTGTAGTTGGTGGTTATGATCCCTTTTTCATTTCCAATTTTCATGATATTGGCTTTTTCTTTTTTCTTTTTGATGAGATTGGCCAGGTAAGCATCTATTTTATTAATCTTTTCAAAGAACCAGCTCTTAGTCTCATTAATTCATTGAGTTATCTTTCTAGAGTCTAATTGGGACACTTCTGCCTTGATCTTGATAATTTCTTTCTGAGTACTCCTTTTGGGATTGATTTGTTGTTGGCTTTCTAGTGTCTGGAGATGTGTCATTAGGTCACTTATTTGCTCTCCTCTATTGATGAAGGCACTCAGTGCTATAAACTTCCTCTTAGAACTGCCTTTGCTGTATCCCATATATTTTGGTAGCATGTGTTTTCATCTTTATTGCAGGAATTTTTTACTTTGTGCTTTAATTTCTTCAATAACTCATTGATCATTGAGCAGTGTATTATTTAGTCTCCATGAATTTGTAAAATTTCTGGAATTTTTCTTGCTTTTGACTTCCAATTTTATTCCATTGTGGTCTGATAAGGTACAGGGGATGATTTCTATCTTTTTTGTATTTATTGAGGCAATTTGTGTGTACTAAAATATGATCTATCTTGGAAGAAGGTCCATAAGGAGCTGAGAAGAATGTGTATTCCTCATCATATGGATGGAATATTCTGTAGATACCTGCAAATTCCAGTTGGTCTAAGGTGCAGATTAAACTGATCACTCCTCTGTTGATTTTCTGTAGTCCTCTATTTCCCATAAAGATTGTTTTATGAAGTTAGGTGTCCCTGTATTTAGAGAGTATATATTTAGTAGTGGGTTCCTGGTGGATTGTTCTTTTTAGTAATATGTAGTGTCATTTATCTCTTCTAATTAATTTTATATTGAAGGTTAATCTATCTGATATTTGTATTCCAACTCTTACTTTGTTTTGTTTTCCCCCTGCTTGGTATATTATTTTCCAGCCCTTAGTTCTCAATTTATTATACTCTTTGTGGGTTAGGTGAGTCTCTTGAATGGCACATATCGAGTATTTATGTTTTTTCACCTAATTGGCCAGTCTATGTCTCTTAATTGGTGAGTTGAGACCATTTACATTAATAGTAATTATTGAGAAGTGTCTATTATTATGTATTCAGTCGTTACTTGTTGCTGGTTTTTGATTCATGATTAGTTTATTGCTTTTGTGACTTCCTCTCATGATAACTGTCCAATTCTTTGATCTTCTATGTAGGCCTGTCTTATCTCACCTGTATGTGGGAACTGATTGAGGATCCTCTGTAATGCTGGTTCCATGGTTGCAAAGTGTTTGAATGTGTCAATATCATGGAATGTCTTATACTCCTCATCTATTTTCAAAGATAACTTTACTGGGTATTGTATTCTTGGCTGGAAGTTGTTCTTTATCATAATGTGAGTTATATGTGTCCAGGCCTTTCTAGCTTTCAATGTTGATGGTGAGAAGTCCACAGTTACTTTAATGGGTCTGCCTTTAAACATTAGGTAGGGTTTTTCCCTAGATGCTTTCAAAATTACTTCTCTGATGTCCAATGTAAGCATTCATACAATAATATATCGTGGGGAGGACCTATTTTGGTCTACTCTGGGTGGGGTTCTGAATGATTCAGTTGTGTAAGTATCCTGATCCTGGATTAGCTCTAGAAAAGTTTCCTTCCGGATGTCATATGATAAATTTCCTAATCCTCTTGTGTTCCTTTCTTCTCTTGCAGGGACACCCTGAATTCTTAAGTTTCATTTTTTTATTCTGTCTGAGGCCTCTTGTAAATCTAGGTTATATTGTTTCATTATTTTTTCTAAATGGGTTTGCATGTATTTAATATCTTGTAATGACTCTTCTGAATCTGATATTCACTGTTCAACCTTATCCGGTCTCAATGATGAGGATTTTGTTGCAGAGTTTAATTCATTCAGCTTGCCTTGCACCTCAAGGATTGCAATTTTTTTTCTGACTGTTTCTAGCTGCAAGGAGAGTACAGACTCTAGATGAGACCCTTTTCTCTAGAATTATGAGGGTGCTGGTGGTGTTAGCTTTGATGTCTCTTAACATATTAATAATTAGAATTCTGAATTCTGATTCTGACATCTCTAGAAATTGGGATTGTTGATGTTCTCTGTTGAGAGGCTTTGGTCTGTGGGCTCTTCACATCCATTGTGTCCTTTGATGATTTTTGCTTTCTTTTGTTGAATCTTGCCCATGATTTGTTCTAGGAGTTGGGTTCCTGCTCCTCAGAATATGAAGAATCTCCCTTTGACAATTTTTTGAGGTTGGATGGTGATGAGACTCCAGTGCTTTTTTCTCACCACTCTGTCCTGCTCTCACATTGATAGCTTGCAGATCTTGGGGGAGGAGATCCTGGGCAGCAACCCTCCAGCAACGGATGATGGAGAAAAGTTTTACATCTGTTTTTTGGGCTAGCCCAGGTTTCAGGATGCTCTCAGCCACCTGCCTTGTGGAGTATTCCACCTGTGCCACACTAGCAGAAAAGCAGCATGTGGCCTGCCTTCCCACCAAGACTCCTGACTCCCCTACAGATCTTGCAGGCCGAGATCTTAGCCCAGAGAGCATGGCCCAAATTACAAGACCGGTTGATGGTGAGCCAGATCCCTATGCCTTGCTCACTACACCCTTGTGTGACCCAAGCCCTGCTGCATTCATTCGTGGATCCCCCACTGCAGTGGGCAGGATGGAGTTATATTACCTCCAGTAAATCTGGGGCCTGTTCTCTTGTGTGGGATTCATATCACCTGCTGTTTTGTCACAAGATGCACAGCTAGGATCTCCATGGCAGAAGAATGGTGGATGCTCTGGCTCACCTGCCTCACTGAGGGTCTGGGACCCCCATCCTTTCATGCATCTGAAGGCCTATCTCACAAGCTTACCAATCCCCCTCTGCACTGGGCAGGACGATATCCTGCTGCCCCCAGTGAATCTGGGGCCTGTGCTCTCATGTGGCTCTTGCCTCACCCAGTTTTTCTGTGGCGGACTGCACAGGTAAGGACTCTGTGGTGGGGGAATGGTGGCTATTCTGGCCACTCACTTGGAGTCTGGGTGCCCTCTGTCCTTTTCTACTGTCTAGAGCTCCACTGTAGTCACTTGCCACTCCCATGCTGCAGTGGGCGGGACGATGTTGTGCAACCCCCAACGGATCTGTGACCCACACTCCCATGTGGAATCTGTGTGCCACCACTCTCCTATCTCAGGCCTCAAGGCCAGGACCTCCTCGGCAGGGGGATGGTGGTTGCACAGATGGGACTGCACCTGGTGTCCAAGAATCACTCACTAATTGTTCCCGTTGGGAAGTGCTACCTGCAATGCATGGCAGGATGTTGGCAGGCTGCCAGAGCTGCACTCCTTGTGGGATTGGAGCTCCAGAAGACCCCATGGACTTTTCCCCTGGGCTGTAGGATCTCTGTGCTCAGTTGTCCCCAGGATTGGGGACTTCTGGGGCAATTTCTCTAGTTCTTCTCCACTTTTGGTTTCAATCTCCTTGACCTCTGTAGTCTGCTCACCCTCTGTGCAATCCACCTGTTGCCAGAGGAATTGCTGATGGGTTTTTTGGTGTACCAGCTCTGTGTAGCTGATGATTTTCTCTTCCCACTGGAGCAGGTCTCCACATTTCTGATAGCACACTGTCACTGATCTGCCACCCTAACTCCTTCCAAATTAAAAATTGTTTTATCCCCTCTCATGTACACATGCTCTCCTAGCCCAGGACACTAATGATTTGATTTATGTCCTTCCACAACTTTATTCTTTTCTACATGCATTAATGTCTGCAGAAAGATGTTTATTCTCACCAAAATGAGCTTCTGTTATACACATGATTATGCAACTTATTTCTAATTATGAGGAAAACTTTCAAACATAGTAGTAAGCACAGTAAATGAACACAGTAGTAAAATAAATACCATATCAATGCCACTTCCCATAATTTAAAAATCTTAACATTTTGATAGCTTCTTTTTTATGTTTCAAATGTCTTTAACAATATTAATGATATGATTGGTAACTGACCTACCCAGACAACTACTGTCTTGGGTCTGCTATAAATCTTACTTTCTTAAGTTCTTACAATTTTATGTTAAGATTTAAACACACACACACACACACACACACACACACACACACACACACACACAAATGCATCTTCTACACATGCAGGGATCCATAAAAATATATTGGGTTCTTTCATTTTCATAAAACACAGTATCTGCTAAATTATATTTTACTCAATATTTTATTTTTAAGGTCTGTTCACACACACACACACACACACACACACACACACACACACATTTTACCTTGTTTTAATGGCCCTACATACCTTTTGGTTATTCATTCACATATTTATTGAAATTTATATTGCTAGCAGATTTCACTGTTATCATCAGAGCTACAGTGTACTTCATTACACATGCCTTTCTGTACATATATGCAAATATTTTGTAGTTTATGTTCAAGAGGTGAGATTGGTGGGTCATAGCATATGGATACCTATTATTTTACTAGATAATGCTAAATTAATCTCATAAGCAGCCCCCCTACATACCTTAACTAGCAGAACTCCACTTTCTTCCGGCTCTTTCCAAATTTTATAATTGACATAATTTCTTTTTACTATTTGCTGGATGGCCTGCAGCCATAGCCCTGTGGAATCTGATCCCGTCAGATCTCGGAAGCTAAGCAGA